>BJBW01003648.1:0-202876 GCA_004320125.1 Scolopax mira
TGACATCTAGAATGAGTCTCTCCATTACCTTCCCAGGGATGGAGGTGAGACTAATTGGTCTGTAGTTCCCAGGGTCCTCCTTCTTGCCCTTTTTGAAGACTGTCAAGTTGAGAGACAGAAGCAAAATAACCATACATTTCTAACATAATATCGCTTTTACTCAAACCTATCAGCTCTACATTAGAGCCGTTATCTTTCAAAGGACATGGAGAACAGATGAGGTGCTGGAGGACTGGAGGAAAGCTAATGTCTTGCCAGTCTACAAAAAGGGCAAGAAGGAAGACCCAGGCAACTACAGACCAGTCAGCCTCACCTCTACCCCTGGTAAGGTGGTAGAACAGCTCTGGATGTCCTCTTAGAGCATATAGAAGAAAATAAGGTCATCGGCAGTGGTCAGCATGGATTCACCAAGGGGTAATCAGGCTTGACCAATCTCATAGCCTTCTACAATGGAATGACTGATTTCATCAAGGACCTGATGAAATTCAACAAGGGTAAGTGTAGAGTCCTGCACCTAGGGAAGAATAACCCCCCACACCACTACAGATTAGGAGTTCACCTGCTGGAAAGCCGTTCTGTAGAGAGAGACCTTGGAGTGCTGATGGACAAAAAGTTGACAGTGAGGCAGCAATGTGCCCTTTTTGTAGACTGGCATGACATTAGCTTTCCTCCAGTCCTCTAGCACCTCATCTGTTCTCCATGACCTTTGAAAAATGATGGAGAGCAGCTTTGCAAGAACATCTGCCAGCTCCTTCGGCACTTATGGGTGCATCCCATCAGAGCCCATGGATTTGTGGGTGTCAGGTTTGCTTAAATGATCTCTAACCCAATCTTCTGCAATTGAGCGAGAGTCTTTACTCCAAACTTTCTCTCCTACCTCCTACCCCAGGGTCTGGTGTTCCTGAGTGCCGGCCTTAGCAGTAAAGACTGAAGCAAAGAATGCATTCAGTAGCTCTACCTTCTCTGCCCTCCATCACCAGGGCACCCACTCATTCAGCAGCAGTCTTCCTTTTACTGCTGATGTAATTGAAGAAGCCCTTCTAATTTTCTTGACATCCCTTACCAGGTTTAATTTTAAGCAGGCCGTAACCTTCCTTGTAGCATCCCTGCATACTCTGACAGTGGTCTTATACTTCTCCCAAATGGCCAGTCCTTTTTTCCCACAGTCTATAAACTTCCTTCTTTCATCTGAGTTTTCCTGGAAGCTCCCAGTTCATCCATGAACGAAACTGCCTTGTTTTCCTGATTTCTTGCTTCTAGGATGTACTGATCTTCAGCTTGGAGGACCTGGTGCTTATATATTAGCCAGCTCTCTTATACCCTGCTTCCTTCTAGAATCTTAGCCCATGGGATTCCTTGAAGTTGGTCCTTGAAGAGGCCAAAGTCAGCTCTCCTGAAGTTCAGAGTTGTAATTCTACTTTTGGTCCTTCTTCTTCCACACAGGTTCCTGAACTCCAACATTTCATGGTCACTGCAGCCATAGCTGTCCCTGACCTTCACATCCCCAACCATCTAGACCTTATTTGTTTGTCAATACAGGTCCAGCAGAGCTCCTCTCCTTGTTGGTGCTTTCACCACCTTTGTAAAGAAGTTATCAATGCTCTGCAGAAATCTCCGGGACTGTGTGTGCCAGGCACAGTCTTGTTCTGCCCATAAGGCTCTGTCTCATAGTAAATAAAATGGCCCGTATCCTATTCTCTGCCCCTAAGGCCACATAGCATAGCACAGCTTGCAACTCAATAGTGAAAAACTTTCTTAACTTAAAAAAACATTAAAAAAAAAAAATTGTCGTGGTTTGGCCCCAGACGGCAACAAAGGACCACGTGGCAGCCACTTGTGCAGACCAGAGCCTCCACTGGTGGTGTGGCCAGGAGGGGAAAATCCAGTACATAAATAATTTCCTTATTTGTACTGTCTGTTGAGGAGAACCTCCTCCATCCCAGCCTGTCCCGTTCCTTGGTCATGCCTGTACACTGGAAAGTATGAATACTGTGGCAGGACAGTGCTGGAGCCCAGACTCTAGCTCTATTTAGTTTATTGCTTAGGCCTAAATTCCAGTGCTTACGGCACTGGCCTAAAACCAGAGTAAGATCAGGATCCATAATGGGACTTCTGTATAGTAATATTCTGCTTAGCTTTTATGGATTCACAGTATATAATATAATTCACAACTCCCAGTACTTATATCAACTAGAAAGTTAAGAATTTGACACTGCATTATGAGTTCAGCATAGACAGGACAGTAAGCAGAATATATGACATGGACTCTCTTCTAAGCAAGTTTTTAAACTCAAGAGTTTGATGGAGAGAGGGAAAAGCAGTAGACAGCATAGTAATAATTGCCTTGTTATAGTCTCCTAAGATCTAGTGAGTGATTCTGGAGATCTCATCCTTTATAACATTTTGTGGAGACTTGCCTTGCTGAGACAAGCTCTCTTTCCGTTTAAACATAAAGAGCTCAAGCCAGCATATAACAGGAGAGAGCTCACTAAATTAGGAGGAGAGCAACAAAGGAACAGACAAGGACATTCTTCCCTTCTGCTGGTGAAGTTGTCAACTTTCTAGCAAAGAAAGAAAACTTATGGGCAAGAGTAAGTTGGGAAACATTTGATTATAATAAAGACAGTCCACAGTTCCAATTTGTACTTAATGAAATGATTCTCTTAAAAACTGCATGAGGCTTGCTTGATAGTGAGAATTCCTGTCCAGGGAAGTTTCAGCAAAGTTACAGTTTTCTCATAGTCCATGGGTGAGAACCACAGTTGAGGATTGACAATGCGGCACACAGACTTCATATCTGTCCCAGCCTTATTTGAAATCCAGTGTTTATAACTTGAAAGATGGGAGGTGTGGGTTTAGACTTCTTTGGGTTAATGAGGGTAGTCACTAAACTCTCCCATTTCCAGGATGAGTGCATAATTGTGACATTATCATATGAATGAAGGCAGTATCACTGCCTGGTAACTGAACTAAGTAATGCAATGAAAATGTCATGCCTGTGTCTCCTGTGTAATTCAGTTCTAGTAATTGTATAAAAGAGCAGCAACTGAGTTTTTTTAGCCATATTCTATATAATCTGTTGGGGTGTGGAGCCTACATGCTTAGCTGGTTTAAATCAATTTTCCCACACTGTTTTTGGTTATTGTAACATTTGTAATGTTTCCTTTTCTTAGACTGTAATGACAACAGGAAGATATCAAATTCTAATCATTAAATAGCCTCAAGAGATCGAATAGCCTAACAATCAGTCCCTAAAACAGTTTCTCAATTGGTTCAGACAGGAGTTTTAGTTTCTTCCATCCCTGAGGAAAGCATACACATAGGCTTAATGGTGAAGAGAGAGAGGAATGAGATCTGTGAGTTTCCCTGTTTAATATTTGGATAAAGCCTGATAGACTCCCTTAAGAATTTTCCTTTTCAGACATTTGACCTTTCTTACTGGAGAGAAGTTAGATCCACTCCATGCTAGAAATGTTTATTTTTTTATGTCTTGCAGTGGTAATAGGCAATTAACTTTGATGTTTTTGAAGATTTATTCAAATTATAAAGGTTTCGTCTGCAAACCTAAAAAATAAATGAGTGATTTTTGTATGCATGTTTTCATTTTCTTATATCCATAAATGATTTTTTTATTCTATGCATAAGAAATTTCACTCTACAGGAGCTTTTGCCTTATAGAAACTCTGGGCTGAACATCCTCTTTCAAATCATAACCTTTTCCAGTCTGAATTCAAGAAAACAGGTGCAGAAAATAAATAAAGAAAGACCCAGAGCATGTTACATTTTTTTTACAAGGTCATAATGAAGTAAAAGCTGGAAATTAAGTCAGCAGTTGTGCTAGACTGTACTTGTGCTATTTTTTGTACGTTTTCCTAAAATACGCACTTGAAGAGTGGTATTTCCTTAAGACTTTGCAGCCACAATTAGGCAAAGACTATCAAACAAATAAATGTATCTTGTGATATCATGCCATGGTCATAGTTTAGACATTGGGCTCTTTGTGAACAAAAAGACTTAGTACTCTGTCACACTACCTCACAGTCAAAGTTAATTGTTGCTTTATTATTTGAGCATGTGTCAGGACCTCCCTTGCATTTTAGGTTATGGCATTTGAAGGCTCCAGTGTTCATTCACTTGTAGGACAGTTAAATTCATATAATTAATGACTAAATCTGAGGGGAACACACCTGGAATTTCTTAATAATTAGTTATTTAAATTTTATGTTTATAAAGAGTTTATGCCATTTTTTCCCTCCATTGACACCTCATATTTATATGCAATTTTCATCAATTTATCTCAAGAAGCAGAAAGTGTCATGAAGATTGTTTAACCACTGAATTTTTTACATGTTTCTTCTGTGCAATATGAGTGGAAACTAGAGTTGATAAGTAAGTGAGATAATTGCAAATGTCTTAATAGAGCACTTCCAGTGAGTCTAGCGTCCTTCCAGCCATAATGCTTTTTTATTATTTTAAATACAGGAAAAAAAAAATAAGAAATTACATCTCTGTTCAACAATAGCTTTTTATAATTAGATTGAAACACCTGATTTTTTACAGAATGCTTAAGAAGTGTATTTCTTTGTTGTTTTTTTTTTTAAAAGGAGTGATGTTCGCACTTTTTCTTTCCCTCCATTTGCTTTTCAAACTGTTTTCATTATTGAGAGAATTGCAGCTTTCAAAAACAATATAGAGACCATAGAACCTTTTCTTATAATCCCATCTTTCTTTTTGATTGAGTATGAAACTTAGAAATTCACAGTAAAAATTGTAGCCGCAGGCAAGAAACAATGATATGAAATAAATGTGTGTCTATTTTCTGAAAAGTAAATGGTGATTGTAGCTTCTAACCTGAGGGATCTACTGACATTGTCTGAGCCTATCTGAAAGCCTTACTGAAGAAGTTCATAGGAGGGTAAATTCTGGATCTTATTTAAAAAAAAAAATAAAAGAGGTTAATTTAATGTTTGTATATAGTTTGTATTGCTTGTCAGTCTTTATTTCCATATTAAGGAAAAAAAAAAAGAATCTACCTTTGTGTTTCAGTTATTTCTAACCATAAATCTAAGGCCAATTTCAAGGGCCATAGTGATGTTTGTATAGCATTTATTTTCACTTTAAGAAAGGGTATGTCATAGTTCTTATCTTTGTGTTACTGATATTTTACTTTCTTTTCATGTCAAATCTTTACATCTGACAATATTAAGTGTGAATTAATAGGGGATATTTTAGAATATGATGTAAAAGACAAATGACAGAATTCTGGATCACTAAAAGCTCCTCCAATCTCCATTTCCTGCTGAATTGTTGTGACTGAACAGCAGCGTACTGCCACAGAAATCATACTGATGTATAACTTGGTTAATCCATTAATCATCCCCAGAGAAATTTGTAATGCTAAGTTAAGGTTATTATAAGTCTGGATTTGGTTGGGGTTTGCAAGGGTTTTTTTTGTCTCTTTGTTTCTTTGTTTGTTTTAAATAATTAATAATACATTGTTGAAATCTATTCTTAGTAGGAAAATGAGTAAAATAACCCAACTCAATAAACATATAGCTTCTATTAGGAAAACCAATTTCTCATAAGACTGCTGCATGTTAATTTGAAATCAGGCGTTGCTATAGTTACAGTTCTGAATTTTAAAATATATATGATTGACCAATTTCAGTTAATAACCTTCCCATGAACCTTCTAAGCAATCTAATCCAGAAACTGCACATTAGCTTATGATTGATGTTCTTTTTGGTGTTCACTATGACTTTGACTTTTCGGAATGACTTTATGCCACATAAGGAAGAATGAAGCTTTGCTCATTTCAGTGTATCAAGAAAATAGTCCTAGAAGTTGTGAAAAAAACCCTAAAGAAATTATAACTATGGATGTAGGATGAAGTGCTGAATTTGTGGTGCAGATACAGAAAACAACTGTGTCACTTGTTTTCTGACAAAGTTCTAAATTATATATATGTATTGCTAAAATGCTGTAGGTGTATTCACAAAATGCTATTCCTTGGGTAGTTTTTATTTACAGTATCCTGGCACCACATTAATTTATTACAGTTTTATATATGTTTAAAACAGAATAATATTTTATTTTTTTTTATTTTAAAAAAACCAACCACCACCCAAAAAAACCCCAAATGCACACCCTGAAAAAACCCCAACAAAAAAAACCAAAAACAAACCAACAAAACCAAAACCAAACAACCAAAAACCCACTTTATTTCATAACTTTCAAAATTACATCTTTCAAGAACATAAGGAGAAGGAAAAGAAGAAAAGCCACAGTTTATGTTCTTTGCAAAGGAAGTACTTATAAAATCCCTATATTCTGTGAAGTGCATTAAATACTGTACACAAAATATCTCTATGAGGAAAGTTTGAAGTTTTATTGATTATATTATTTATTATATTTATTTTGTTGACTAGCCAGTGATTCTTAGGGTTCAGCTAATCTAGATGACTGCATGCTTTCAGAGCATGTGTCTAAAGAGGAAAATGTGGGTGTTTAACCCTGATTCTATATGGAGATGCAACCTACACAGCAAAAAACCTTGCCCCAGGGAATTTGAGCAGCTGAAGGTGGTCAGTGACTGAAAGATGAGGTGCACTCTAGTACACTAGTTTGTTTAAATAAAGCCTGAGAAACTCCAGTAAATCGGTGCAGACCTCAGTCTCCAGTGCTCATATAATCAATAATTGTGTTTAGTTTTCTTGTGACTGTCCATGACCTGTACAAGCAGGTCAAAAAAACTTGAAATCACTTAAAAGCTTTCTATTCTACCCTGGAGCAAAGAGGACTTTCAAGCCATGTCTCATTTCCACAGCAGGTACAGAATTGGTATAGAGCTACTGACATACTCATCTGCTTAAGATGAAAAAGTGCTAACTGCAGATCCTGGAAACAATCAGGTTAGCCCTGAAGGCCTGATTCATAGGCTGTTTAAGCATCTCTAAGTGTGGCTTGGGGCATAGATTTGAAATCGAATACAAGCAGTGTTTCTAGTAGATGCACATCCATGTTAACTTCAATTTGCATTTACTTCAAAGACCATAATTGTCTCATTAGCTCAAATTATACTCCTACATGACAAGAAGTCATGTATGAATGTATGTGATCTCAGATCTTCTTTAACTTCTCTCTGTGTGTTGGTTGCCAGAAGTTGAAATTTTAACTGAATATTTTGATTTGGATTGATTAGTTTTGATTATTTGAATGGGTGATGCTTCCAGATAGCAGGTTTTGGCAAGCAAGTTTGTACAAATTTTTCTAACACTTGAAGCAGGAAAAAAAAAAGCACAGAAAAATATGACACTAATAGTGATAATAAATAAAGACATGACAAGTATATTTCTTCATGTGGGACCAGTATGTAAAAGTCTATTAAATAGCTGACTGGATACATATAGATGTGCATCAAACTGGTTTTAATATAATACCTAAAACCATTCTAAAATATGTACAGTTTTGGATTAGTACATATTTTGGATTAGTCTCTAATTGCAATCTGTGACTCTATACTTTTTAATTATGCACATAATGAAATCAACTGGTTTATTAATGTATAGCTAGAATGCCGCCTTCTTTATATCTTGATATTCTTATGAAAATTATTCCATGTGTCTTTTCTATTTGTGAATGTGTATGTATTTCATTTGTGAAATTAACATTATGAAAATGATAATTTCCCTAGAAAAACTGAAAAATGGAGTATTTTCTCCCTAATACTGTCTTTGTAAAACAATTTTCTTCTGTTTAAAGTCTTATTCTATACAGCAATCATAGATAATTTATTACTTATATAAAATTTTGGAAGAGAATTCTTTAATACAAAATTATTAAAACCAGTGATTGCTTCTGTTTCCTTTTAACTGGCTAACAACAATAACTTTTAATAACAAGAACATGTTACAGTAAATAGTGGTTTTATTCTGAGTTACCGTATAATTGCTCTTGTATGGTATATTCCTTGCCTGTGTTAGTGCACTTGTCGTTATGTGCTGTTTGTTTATGCTTTTGCACTGGTTGGCAAAGGCTGCAGGTCCATTGTAGGTCAGAGAGTGGGGCTGAGACAGCTGTATATTTCTGTGTGTTAGCTCATTGTTTGTTTCCTCATGGATTTAAAGAATCAATTCCTTATGGAAAAGTCCAGTTCTTAAAATCAAAATGTCTAGTGTGTATGAATCAGAAATGCAAGCTTTGTTTGTTTCTGTTGAGGTACAAGGGAAAATAACATACGCTGTATGAGTGTATTTAATACCCACAAAACTAACTTTTGTTGGTCTTATTTACTAGATAAAGAATCAGATAGCAAATTCAGTTCCAGCCCAATAATGAATATTTCCTTCTTCCTGTCCTTTCACTCTACTCAAAATAACAGCATATAACCAGATATCAGTATAGATAAATATGATTTATTAAGTCACATTTTTGACAGTTGTCTATTATCTCTAAAAAGTGTATCAACTAAGGCTTTCCACTGTCCTTCATCTCTCCATGCTGGTAACGTGTTCACTTTTGTTTATTGGTCATTCCCATTTACTTTTCTTGCTTTGTTTCCTCATTTTCATTTGCTGTTTGCCCAGACAAGTTTTTTCTTTATCCATTTTTCATCATCTGGATGTCAATGTCTTTCCTTCCACCTTTCAGATTTTCTCAGTGCTTTATTCTACATTATTTCTCATAATTTCATTACACACTTCTGCAGTGTGGGTATCAAGGGAATAGGATCTATTGCTCCTCCCTGAGTTTAGATTAAATCCTCCACTGGGTACAACTGGAAAAATCTGCTTTGTGCTGCATGGTCAGAAAAGTGTACCAAAGCCAGGATGGGAGACATCATGAGGGAACAGTACCCAAAATCAGTTGCCTGCTACTGACTTACGTTGTTACAAAGGGCAGCAGAAATCAGATGGGAAGGCAGTGCTTGAGGAGGGATTTTGGATGACTGGTAGACAGCTGACCACTCTGAGTGGTACGGAGCAGCCAGAGTGGGTCTTCCCCATAGGGGAGGATGGGCCAGGCAATGCATCGTTGATGGGGCATCATCCTAGAGTACCCCATCAAGGCTGGGCTGGGGATAGGGACAGAACCCTGCCACGTCCCAACAAGTATCAGGACAGGCAGGTTAAGGACTCAAGTCCAAGGTCAACCTGGGGATCCAGACAGGGCAAAATCCAGGCTGGGCATGGGGGTGGGCATGGGGCTGCCTGCAGCATATCTCTCGGGCAGGGACTGATGTCCATGTTGGTGTCCTTGGGGACATGACATTTAGAGCTGTTACTGATTGTCCTGCAGAAATTATGCTTAGATTGCAAGTCTAAGCATAAGAGACAGCATTTGAGCCTATTATCTACCAGTGAAAACGTCAATTTCACCACAAATATGTATCTGAAATTTTTCTGGCCTGTGGTGTTCAAGTGTCTAAAAAATTTTGTGGCACAAGTGCTAAAATAAAGTAATTGAAAAATTCCAGGGGTTTTGAAAGAACAAAATAATTTTCTTTCATATCTCTTTCTTGTCTAAAATAATCAGCATAGATGTCTCTTGTGATTATTTTTGGGTTGTTTGGAGGATTTTTGTCTGTTTTGGGTGCAGTTTTTTTGGTGGGTTTTGTTTTTCTTTTTGTAATTTGAAATCACTGTCAATAGGTACTTATCTTGGTTTTTTTCTGCACTTGAAAACTGATTTTACATCTTCATGAGACAGTGTCCTGACTAAAAACAGAACCTCATAGCCAACTTATATAAGCTTTATATATAAATGTGTGTTTATCCTATCAAATGTCAAGCATGAATATCAGTTTCCTATATCAAGGATTTTTTTAGTTGTGGAATTGTTATATGTGGGTTTGAGTTGGATAATAGGTAAAAAGAAACACCATTTCTTTGGGCAGGGAGGAGAATGTAAGTATTATCAAGTGCCATGTGTTCATTTATGCTACTTGTAATGGCCACATATATATGTGACTCATATTTCATTAAAAATTAACAGAATTATTTTATGAATTGCCTTCTAAAAATTAAAAGTTGGACCAGACAAGAAGGTGTATATGTAGATCAAAATTTGACTTTTGAGAGATTTTATCATACTTTTTTTTTCTTTTCGGTTTCTATTGCTTCTTTTTGTCAGACAGAACAAAGAAAACAGTATCTGAATACCGTATCTGTTTGAAAGTTATGAAAACTAACTGTTCTCACACTTGATTTGAACTAATGTGGTGCTATTACATCAACTGGAATTTCCAAATTAGATGGAGGTAGATTAGATTGTCATACAGAATAGCAGGCATACCTGTGAAAAATACTGTACAGAAGTCATATCATAACAAAGAGATTATCCAATGCAGCAAAACATTTAATGAATATTTCCTATGGGAGTGCAAATATACTTGAAAAGGAGATGCTGTTTATTTGGGGCAGAAAATTGCCTGGAGCTAGCACTTAAATTTGATACCTTCCTGAAAGCAGCAATGTTTGGGCTGTGGTTTGGTTTGAAAGCATATACAGAAGCAGAAATATTTTGTTTGCGGTATAACCTCTGACAAGCTTGTGGCTTCAGTTTGGCTTGTGGTTCTCTTACCTTATGTACCTTTGGAAACATAGCTAACTACAATGTCTAACATCTTTGGGCCTTGGAATGGAATTAGTGCGTGAATTTAATTGTTTGGTCTGGGGTTGGGGTGTTTTTGTCGTGTTTGCTTCTTTGTTTTGGGTTTTTTCTTTTTTTTTTTTTTAATATTTTATTTTATTTATGCCTGTATGAATGTGCCTATTGATTTGAATTGCTTATTTTCTTTTGGCCACAGGCTGACTGAGTGGGCTGTACTTCACTGGAAGAAGCCATTTCACTGGCGAAGTGGAATAACTGTGGATTTCTCCCCACGCTATTTGTTGGGAAGTGCTGCTCATTGCCAGGATTAAGCCAACGCTGAAATCTGGGATGGGCCTTAGGGGCAAACACTGCCTTCTTTCTTCTGACATTGGGATTTGTCTACGGCCAGTCAGCTGAGGCACCTACTAAACATCAGCTTTTGGTTTTTAACTGCCTGAACAAGGTTACATTTTCCCTCTCTTCATCTCCCTGTGACAACTTTTTTTATTTTATTAGTTTTCATTTTCCTTGACTGATTAATTTTCTCCTGGCTGTGGAAAAAAAGAGCCCTCTGATGTTGATTTAAATAATGTCGAAACCAATGGGACTTCTATGGCTGCCTTTGATCTTCACCCCAGTGTGTGTCATGTTGAATTCTAACTTCCTCCTGTGGATAACTGCACTGGCGATAAGATTTACTCTCATTGATGGCCAAGCACAATACCCAGTTGTTACCACAAATTATGGCAAAATACGTGGTTTAAGAACACCTTTGCCTAATGAGATCCTTGGTCCAGTGGAGCAGTACCTGGGTGTTCCTTATGCCTCTCCTCCAACTGGAGAAAGGCGATTTCAGCCCCCTGAGCCGCCATCATCTTGGACAGGTGTCCGCAATGCCACACAGTTTGCTGCCGTCTGCCCTCAGTACCTGGATGAGAGGTCACTGCTCAACGACATGCTACCAGTCTGGTTTACAGCCAATCTGGATACTGTGGTGACATATGTTCAAGATCAAAATGAAGACTGTCTATATTTGAATATCTATGTGCCCACAGAGGATGGTAAGTACTCTAAGGACCACACTACAGTACACTCACCAGTTCTGCAAAAGAATAGTAGTCAGGTCTTCAAAGCATCTTGCTCGGTTTCCTTCATGTTTTATCTGTGGAAATGGATCACATCTCTGAACATGCATTATAAGTAGTAGTTTGTAGACTGAACATGTTTGCATTAGTTCTCTTTCATGTTTCATTGTAACACCAAACCACAATTTTATTTGCAGGCAAATGCCAGGGTGCGTAAACCAGCCTTAAGTTTACATATGAATTACAGCTGAGCATTATTGACAAGAGAGGAAAGGGGAAATAAACATTAACCAGAAGTAATGCATTTATTTTCCCATGTATGTATAGTACAAATATTGCCACATACTAATTTTTAGAAAAGAATTTCCCTATTTTTTTTTTTTAGTTTTATTATAATACCTCTAAGTCTACTGTTAACTCTTCTTGATTTTTACTGATAATAGAAAATTGTTATAGAAGTTGTCTGCAGTTTCTTCACAGTGAAGCTTTTCAGTCCAACTTATTTTTCTTCATTCACTAAATTTGAAATGAGGTAAACATGATTTTATTATGCAGAGCTAGGCAGATGGCCTTAAACTTTCATCTGTTTTCTGCAATCCTTTTTCAAGAGGGATACTTTAAGCTACCTTCTATAGACAGAAAAGGTAAACACAATTGGTAGCACACAACTCTTTGAATGTCTTCGTGATTCTCAATGTATTGCTTCCTGTAGACAAGAAGACTTGTTTTCTTCAGGCCTCAAATTAGTTAAGTTCATTCTCTATCACAAGGAAATAAAAAATTCTACTGTCAATTATATTTAATATTCAGCTAAAAGCCAGTTCTTTCAGCCACTTAGAATGTAGTTACCAATGCATAACGTGACAAATTTCTCCCAGATATGCAAATCCCTTCACTTTCACTGAGGGTTTGATTTGCATAACCAAGGCATTGTTATTTCTCAGTAACCATACTCTAAATATGCAAATTTTGTACTTTGATTATTAGAATCCTTCTGCCTTGATTGGCTTCTTTACTCAGAATTTCCAATCTGTTTGCCCGCAATAAACATACCACCCTCTTCGCCTGTTCTCATCAGCCGAAGCAAAAACTTGAAAGCTAAAAATAAAGGGGTAAGGTTTGGGAATACTGGGAGCTCTGAAAACATAAATACTACCAAGATACTTAAATGAAATGTGCTCTGAAAGAAAAGCTGTGTGTATGGGGGCTCTGTGTGCGCATGCGTGTGTGTGTGCGTGACTGTAGATGAAGGAGTGGATGCTTCCACTCAGATCTTTCCCTCTTCCAGTCCCACTGCATCTCACTCCTTGGATAATAATAAATTTGTGTTCTGGATTTTATCCTGCAGCTTTTAATTACTCACTAGGTTAAGCTTGCCCTAAGAAAGCATTTCAGGCTACGATTTGATTTGTTCTCACTAAAGGAGTATCAGCTCTGCTAAGTCAGTCTTATTTTAATGCCCAATGTTGATAAATTCATATATTTCTCCAATCTAGTAATATGAAGTTTCTTCCATTAATTGATGAAGACAGGAAATTAGACAGAAAAATATATACAAATGTCTAGGAAAAGAATATTTGATAGCAAATGGATAATAATAAAATATCATGTGCTGAATGCTAACAACCTGTAAAATTCCTCATATTGCACGTAATAGCTAATGGCATTTACTGTTCAATTAAAAATAGGAAGGACTGGTAAATTTAGTTTTATCTGTTGTAGACCTTTTTGCCCACTTAATTCCACAATAATTATATCTCTTACTCTTCCTCCTCATTTTAAATTACTTTTTTTACACTGAATAACATGTAGATGGAATCTGTTTTCTTTTATATATCCTATATATCATCTTCAGAATACAAACCCATGCATAAAAGTGTGTAGTTGAATAATGAGAGACAAGGTCAGTGATGAGCTGAAGCCAAGATTGTTCCCTTACAACACGACAAGCATTTTTAACAGGTTCCAACAGGGAATAAGAAACTCGAAAATGAGTAAATGGAGTACATGGTGTTTTAATTGTATGCTGCATAGTTGTATAGTTTAATTGTATGCTGTAGTTAAATATAACTTAGTGTGGCTTTTTTGGTGAGGAAAATAAGCAATCTTTTGCTCAGGAAAATGATTAAGGAGAACTGACCTACAAATCACAGGTACTAAGTTAGCGTGTTTCCAAATTGTACTAAACATAAATAGCCTTAAAATGTTGCCCAGACAATCTGATTAAAGACATTATGTTTCATTACATGAGTCTTAGCTGGCAAAAATAAGCTACATTGTTATGGAGAAGTACCATGAAATTAGCTTTTGAAGCAAGATCTCCAAGTGAGTGACTTAGTTAAATTCACATTTTCAGTTCTTTCTCAAGTACAGACTTACTTAAAAGAGCCTTGATACTGTTTGTGTTGGAAAAAATGGTGCATGGAGTCATCCAAACCCAATTAATATTCTGACTACGAAACTTTGTACAAATCATTTTCTGCTTCTGCTTAAACTTTCGCGAGAAGAATTGATGAACAACTCTAAGAAATTAACAGTGGTTACATGCAGTGCTTACTTCTAACCAATTTTAGTGAATATCTCATGAGAATGCAACTTGGATTTGGTGGGGTTTTTTGTTTTATTTTGTTGTTGGGTTTGGGGTTTTTTTTGTGTATATATATAGCATGTACTATATGTGTTTCTTATCACAACATGGTTTGGTCAAAGGCAACCAAGTTTTGTTCATGTACTTCAAATAAAGAATTGAATAATAAATGCGCACATAGATTTATATGATTTCAGAATTACTTCACTTGAATTCTGCTAGTATAAACTAATGGAAATAAGAGTAGAATACCATCCCTTTAACTGGGTACATAAAATTAGTTATTTAAAAAAAAAAAAAAGTTTGAAATGTTGCTGCTTTAGTCTGAAGAAATACAGTGAAATTAAATGACATAAAATTAGATAGCTCCTTAGTTGGAGCACCTATGTAAAAAATTAAATGGCCTGTTAAACAGTTTCTATCTATATTACTCATAAATTGACTCTTAAGATTCTGGATTTCAAATGTCAAAAAGCAGCAGAATCCTGTCAGAATTTTCCATGTTACAGTGTTTTTACAAAACAAAAAATATCTGTGTCTTGGAACTTTTGGGCTTTTTTTCATTTTAGGTGAAATTATTATTTATGATAGAAAACAAAACACATACCTAATGGAATATTTCTGCAATTCTGTCCATGTGGATTTTTATTCTTTTGCTGTTGATCACAGGACAATTGGTTTGCACGGACACTTTCCTTAGAGTAATACTTATGTTTCAGAGAATCTAGGTCTGTTTTCCTTTGTCTTTGGAAACTAAAGAATTGCTATAATCCACTATAATCCACTGAGATTTTTGGAGGAATCACAAGAAGTATAAATAATAATGCATTTATTTTAAAAATACACAATACAAGCAATAAAGATAAAATTTAGCAAACGGCTTTTATTTTATGTGTCAAACCTATAGTCATTAGTAATTACTCAGAACGTAAACAAATAAAATAAAATACTTATAGTAAAATTATCATTTTATCCAAATTGCTTTCTAAACATGTGGGTATATGTTGTCTCGTCTGTCTTTCCAGTTGCTAGAAACTGTAATTTTCCAGAGAATACTTGAATGTCAGTTTTGAGGAGGTCATCTAGGGAGATGATTTTAAGGACAGTCTGTTTATTATAACTTCAGTCTGAATATGGGTTTATCTACAGTAGAAATGCGAGATTGACGAGGACACAGACTGTTAATCGGCTGTGCTTAATCCCGGGCCTTTATCATGTGAATCTCTGGATGCTGAAGGAGATTGCTACCTCCTATCATAACTGGGGAAAAAACCAAACAACAACAAACCAAATAACAAACAGAAAATACCATTATTTTGAATTTATTTCATGATAAACTTCAAAATTGTATTAATAGCAAGGCAAGATAAAACAAACAAACAAAAAAGAAAAACATGAACAAATAATTTTTTGTTTGTTTAAAACCTGCTTTGTTCAGATCAAAACAGAAAGTAAAATAAAAAATATTTTTTGGTAGTCTTTGCATGATCAATAGTAAACATATATATGTGATTAATTTTGATATATGGATAGACGGTACATTTTGCATGAGTGGGTAGCTACTCAACCACTATGCATCAGGGATTAATGAAATTTTTAGCATCCTCAGAGATTTGCTCACTGAAAATGCTCTGTGAACTCCTGTGTCTTTTACATCACATTAAATACAGCTGATGTGACAACAAAAGGTGGTAGGCTGTGATACTTATTAAGGCTGAATGGGAAGGTCATTTTTTTCATTAGATTGGGGAAACTGAGAATATTGTCCAGGATTAGTGGTATATTTAACTGCGGGCTACGAGGAAGAGCAAAGAGATCAATAGTGTTCCTTCTCTGGGCAGTGATGAGGACAAAATACACCTGTATCTTTATACTGTGTGTCTATTTGACTAAGATGAAGAAATTATAAACCTAAATAAAGCTGATAAAGAAGATATGCCTTAGGTGGTTCGTATGGCTTGCATATTGCACCCACTTTTTCAAATTTTTCATGTCAAATGTCTGCTTAGTATATGACTCAGCGTTTTCAGCCTTCTCCTTGCCATTGCTGTGTCTATTGGAAAGTCTTTTTCTCAAAATTACACTGATGAAAAGTAATTTATAAAAAATTATTTTTTTGGGGGGGGGGAGAGGGGGAAAGATAGCAGAAAGATTAATCCCATCTTTACAATTATTTGATGGGATGGAATGAAAAAAGTGAGCTATTCAATGACTCCTTTATTTATATGATAAATAAACATCCATACATAAAAGCAATAACATAGAGTACAAGATAGGTACAATATTGTACAAAAACATTTTAAAAAATGTTTTATTAGTAGGTAATAATAGTAACTTTTATTTTCCAAATAAATCTGAATTTCTGTACAACTATTTCTCCTAAACTGTATGTGTTTCAAGTTTCAATAGATGTGTATCTTATATTTGTCAGATAATCTCAAGATTGAAATTGTTCTATCAATCATTTCTTCACTGCTTGTGTAAATTTAAGTAGCTACTTAAGAAATCAGATATATAGCTTCAAGAAATTAAGAATCCAATGTCTTTGTTTACATGTGTATAATGTTGACTATTACTTAAAATCTTTATGTGTTTCTTAAAATCAATTATAATTTTTGTAATTTATATAGGAACATAGTTTTGCTTCTGTTTTCTGAAGTATTTTTAAAAGCAAATTAATTAAATTTAGCTATATTTCTAAAAATATTTTACATCTTTAAAAAAATATGTAGGAAAGGAGATTTTTTAATATATAATTTTTCAACAACATTATATTACAAATAATGTTATTCTGAGACAAAAAAATAAGAATATAAAAAGAGTTTGTTCTCAGTTTCAAGACTGTGACAGTTTTTATCAATGATTAGGTTTTGTTTTAACCTACACCCTTTCAGTCAATTCTTTGTGTTCTTTGGAAAAATACAAATTCATTATTTACATTCTCTTGTTATTTAAAAGCATTTCAGCTTATACTGCAGAAACAATTTACACAATGAGACATACCCTTTTATAAAAAGTTTGTGTTGCTTTCCTAAGTGAAAGGTATTAACAGTACATAACAATTACGATATGAAATTATAACATTGGAATTAATGCATATAATCCAAGTTAAACATAAACATAAATATTTTATTGTCAGAGAGAAAATTGCTCTCTGTTGTGAAAGATAAACTCCCCATTGTGTCAGAGCACCTCAAGCCAATTTGTTCACTGTTAGGGTCCAATATATCCCCTCCTCCTAATCTAGAAATATTGCAGCATCTGTGAGAAAGAAGAAGGCATATGTCTGACTATCCTCTGCCTACCAGGATAAAGCTGTGGTTAATCCAGGCCCTTATTTCACATTCTTGCTTTTAACAGTCAATACCTTCTGACACCAAAGAACAGGACTCTAATCTAGATGAAATAAAGGTCTTAAATCCTTAGAGCTAAATTCAGATTTAGTTGCTGATTTCAAAATGCTGTCCTTCCCTCCAGGAGTTGCCCATTCCACAGGCACTTTACAGGATTGCACCCAAATGGCCTTTTGAGGGATTTCTATGCAGTGAAGCCTAGCAAAAAGATTCAGCATTAAAAATGACATTATCTAATCTGAACAGGATTTTGGCACAGTTTCCTAGAGTCTCATCATTGCCTCATATTGAAAAGCCTGCTAGAGGAGGGGAATGTTCTTTAAAAAAGGATGAATTAATGTTCCTTCTGCAAAGACAAATTAATTTTATCATCCGTTTTGTCAAAGAACAATGTCTTTGGAGTTGCGGAGGCTGTGCCATTTGGCTCAGTGACGCAACAGAAACAGTTTTTAGTCATCTGGGTCACTAGACAGATCCGATGGGCAATTTTACTTCATTCTACGCATTGACTCCCATTTGTTTCTTTTTTTTGGTGTTTTTTTCTTTGGTGTGTTTTGGTTTTAATATTTTGATTTGGTTTTTTGTTTGGGTTTTTTTTTTAGGTAGTTTTTCACTGCACTCCTGCAAAACATGTCTTTGCATGGTGCTGCTTTACACTATGTGTCTTCTTGCTTTCTGACAAAACCCAAATCAACAACAGATAGTAACACTGAGGCAGCGCCTCTGTTGCAGAGGGTGCAGTGGGTCCTCAACAGTCGAATCTGCTCAGATCTCATCAGCATCATTGCTATACCACTTGTATCAGCTTTGATTTCCTACTAAGGCTTTGTGATCTCATTGATCTTCCTTCGGGTATTTTTTGCATAGGTCAGAAAGTTTTGAAAGTTATTAGTGCATTTTCTTTTAAATTTGGTTTGGTTTTCCTTACTTGACACAGTAATCACAGCTTCAGACAAAATCACCACTTGCTGTGTAGCTCAACTAACTCATAAAGGTCATAAATCAGTCTATGTTAGTGGAAATACTTAAAGGAATTGTCCCCACATCAATAGAACAGTCATAGGTAGTGTGTGAACCAGGCAAATGTGCAATTTTGTTCTAGAAATATTTAGGTGTTTACAAAATAAATAACACAAATTTGAAATAAAGCAAAAGCTTTATTTCAAATGATAAAAATCATTTGCTTCTCAGAATTCCTGACAAAATTGTTCACAGCTGAGGTGAAGAGAGAAATTTCTTCTGTACATAATGGCTTTTTGCACAGTAGTTTGGGCTGTCATCCTTTTTAAAGTAAAATAATATCTCCAGCATTCAGGTCTTTACGTCAGTGCTTCTTGCTTATGATTCCAGATGAAATACTCAAAATGGTATATAATCAATTATATATGCTCACATTTTGTGATAGCATTAGTTGAACGTGTTAGTTATTATCCAAATAGAAAAAAGCAAGGAAAAAAAAAGGAAAAAAATTTTAAAGAAAGCATATTTCATTTGTGTTTGTGATATTATCATCATCTGAAGGAATATGAATGAACTTAAATTCTTAGGACTTAGGGCTTTTTAAATCTGGATGTTGCTCCTGGTATCCGAAGAGACAAAAAAAAAAAAAAATTATAAAACCGTGAAAATGAACTAATGCTTACAGCTATCTGGTGCTGATGTGTTAAAAATCCATTACAGAAGTGTTATAATAAAAGGAAAATTTGTCTTTTACCATTCTTGCTGTAGGCAAACTTATACTGAAGAATAAATTTACTTGCAAGGCTAAGCTAAATTTCTGCTCTCTATATAGAGAATTTTAGTCACAAATAGAATTTCTGGTGCATAACTCCAAAATGCTTATTATTGCTGGGTTGGTGTTAAATGGATTTTTAATTGACAGGGTGTGACATATTTAATCTAATAGAGAGAAATTACTTTGTGCTGACTCAAATGACTATCTGATTAATCACTGGCAGTGTTTACAAGCCATCATCCCTGGAAATCATGGATACATTGTCTGATTTAGTAAATATGCACTAAGACAAATGAAAACCCAATCCAAATATATACATTTCATCCTCTCACAAATAAATTAGATTCAAATTATCTTTTATGTGGTATTTTTAGTGTGGCTTGGAAATTTCAAATAATATTTCTACATTTGTAATAGTGGCCCAATGGTTGTGCTTTTGCTTGCTATTCATGCTCTATTCATCCAGCAGAGGGAGCACAAGTTACCAGCAAACTAATTTTTTCTATCTCTGGACACCGAGAGCACCACAAATTATGCTGGTGAATACAGCAGTAAAACATGCAAACAGGTGCTGGTTTATGCCATTTCAACAGATAGGGAGGGATCCTACCCACTTTTTGCACTTTTCTATTTTTGTGGATTGAGGAATTTATATATGGAATAAAACCTATCCAAGCAAAATATGCACTCACACTGAGAAACTTACATAAAGCTAATTTATTATGATAAATTAATACAGGTTTAGATGAGAAGCATACTGAGAATGCTTCAATTTGTAATTGAGTAACAAATAATAATACTTGGTTTGAAATTCTTGCTAGGCATTTGATGGCAGATTTGATTCCAAAGTAGAAAACCTGATCTGTTCAGTTGTGGCGAGTTAGTAGAAACATTCCTGCATAAAAGGGAATAATTTTGTTCTTCTAATTTATAACTTCAACTTAGACAGAGGCAGATTTTTTTTTTTCAATTATGCTATTGACTGTCCACTTTCTGTATTATATATAAACAGCTGAATCATGCAAAATGACAAATGCATTTTACATCCTCTTATTTCGCGGAGACAAAAATGTTAAGCAAGCTGAAGTTTCATCCTCGCTGACAGTGCAGAGCTTTTGTTATCAACATATTGGAACTAACAGTATAATTAAACTATATTAAGTCAATCAATGTGCCAAATTATTCAAATTTTGGAGGGATTCCCCTTTAAAATATCTTGCTTACAAGCATAATGCAAATGACTGGTATGTACATGATCTTGTTGATTTGAGTTGCTCTTATAATCAGGACTTTCACTACCTAAACAATAGACCTTGTGCTGCCTTCAGGGAATAGATGCAATAGGCTGAATTGCAATTGATGACTAGGGTGTGTCCTTGGGATTTGGATCAAATCAGATGATTACTGTGGTGATATGTAAAACCATCCGTATGGAATAATTGCTATGCTTTGCCACTAACAATTACCTCAAAATGTATTTTAGTCAAAGAAAAAGACACAAACACTGTGTGTCTTTTGTCACTGTGTGACACAAGAAGGGAGCTTAGCATGACAGTCCATCATTGGGAATTTTTTAATGAAAACAGATTGAAGAAAGAACTGTATACAAATAAAAACAGTAACGTGAACTTAAACAATGAAAAATGTTTCTAAATAACATGCTGCATAGTTTATTTTTTATTTTCATTATCAAAGGATTATCTATAAAATCTTCAGATTTATTCCTAGTACTAAACTGTAGTACATGGATTAAATAGGTAAACTTTTAGTCTTAACTGTAGCCATTTTCACAATAAACTGCTCAGGTGCTAGTCATATGTATTTTCTCTTTATCCAGTATTACTATTCTTTGCTACTACTTGTTGTTACTGAGTTTTGTCATTGTCTCTTTGCTCACTTTAAAAGTGAATACCATAAAAGTGTTGCAGCCTCGGTTTCCATCTCAAAAGATGTTATCCAGATATTCTTAATTATCTTTTTTTTTTTTTTTTTAACCA
Organism: Scolopax mira; assembly: GCA_004320125.1. Lineage (NCBI taxonomy): Eukaryota > Metazoa > Chordata > Aves > Charadriiformes > Scolopacidae > Scolopax > Scolopax mira. Next base: position 21,351 of record BJBW01003648.1, read on the forward strand.
AAGTTGCACACAAGCAAAAAGTTGCAGCAAAAAGTGAGGAAGCATCAACTAGGGCTCTCAAATCTCTGGGTGTCAAATAAATTTTGGAAGGGAGATAGCAATTAAATATGTGGACCAGAAAATCAGCTATGCAGTGTGTATGAATGAATCAGGTTGAAAGAGAGAGCCCTGATTCTTTCAGGTGTCCTAGTCCTTGTGTATGGACCTCAGCAACCCTTCAGTGGGCTGCTCAGCTATGCCTGGCAAGCTGCGTTGGGGCTTTAGGGTCTTGTCACTGGGAACCACTGAAAAGAGTCTGGCTCCCTCCTCCTTTAACGCACCCTTTAGATACTTAGAATAATTGATAAAGTCTCCCCTCAGCCTTCTCTTCTCCAGGCTAAAGAGACGCAGCTCTCTCAGCCTTTCCTCATGAGGGAGATGCTCGAAATATCTAATACAGTAAACCAGGATGGCTTACTGTTGGGATTATTAACTGACCTTTCAAAATCCGAATAAACAGCTTTTGGATTTGCTTGTTTATATTAGTTTTTTTCTCTAGTGATCTTTTTCCTGTGTTGTCTCAACAGAAATGATAAGACAGTCACAGTTATTTCCTAAAATATGATAAAACAGTTATTTCTACATTGTAAGTGAAGCTAGTATAAAGTGTGTGTGTTTCATGAGGGACTTAGTGAATGTGTTATTTTACCGCAATTAACCTTTTTTTTTTCCTTGCTATTTTGTGACTTTTTTATTTCTTTTGTAAATGTTAGTTGGAACTACAGACACCTAATACTTCCAGTTTCTCCATTTCTTGTACAGATTTATTAAGATTTATTACAGATTTCTCGTTTAATACAGAGATGTGAAGCAAAAATGCCTGGGGTTTTGTTACTTTTTTTTTTTTTGTCTACTAAAAGAATTATATTTCTTAGGTACTTTGGTACTGAAGTGATCTAACAGTTTCTAACAGAAAGAGATGTGAGATACTTTATCTGTTGCTATTGTGCTGTTGTTGTCCATTTAGAAAATGAAGATTTTCTTTGATTAAGGTTAGAAATAACCGCAAGAAGGAAATGCCTTTGGGCGATAAAAGGCTCACTTTACTTTCTATACACTTAAAACATAAAAGACTATATTCTTACTTTTATTTGGTGCATAGTTTTTTCTAGACTCTGTCTTATTCCCCTCTGTGATCCATGTACTGGCAACACATTGTGTATCATTGCATTGTATTGTAACCTCTAAGCAAAACTCTGTAAGGTGCAAAAGGAAATAGATTGTGGAGTCACAACAATTTTAAAGAATTTAGTAGAGAGGTTTAAAATTGGGGCATCCAAAAATGGTTTGACTCATTTACTTATAGAAGAGTGAAACTTTGCTATACATTTAATTCTTTACTCTCAATCTGCAGAAAGTAGAGATGGCAGATATAATATTTCCAAGAGATAGAAGACATATAGGGAATAAGACTTATGCCCAAAGAGGATCCTCTGAAGGGATCAGGTAAATCACTGATGAATAAAAAAAAGCTGTTACTAATATGTCATGCATAGTTAATAGGTTTCTCTCATAAAGCTTACCAGAAGTGTGAAGTCAGAAATGGATTTTGGAAGAAAGTGTGCTCTTTGCAGATGCAGCATAATAGCTTGGAATGTTTCTGTGAGCCCTTTAATTTTCTTCATTATCTCTCAACTAATAAAGAAATTACTCCTGAGTAAAATATTAAGTGTTTCCTCTAGCAGACTTGCTAGACTCAGCTGGCTGTGACCTAGTTGGCATAACCCTTGTAGATCATTGTGAAACGAATGTTCCATGTGACCTATAAACACCCTCCTGAGACTGGACCTAATGCAATATGTACTTGTACGATGGGTCCATCACTTTGGAAATGCCAGATACATTCTTTATCTTGTTTAATGCCATTTTCAGTCAGCTAAGATCCTAGACCAAATACCTTAACCGATGCTGACTATTTTCACTTTCTTCTGTCTGTTAAACAATCCTAATGGGGAGCAACCAAGTACTTTTATTTTCAGAGCTTAATTCTTCAAAGACACTGTATTTCTTTTTGCACACAGCACACTTACTTTGTGTAGAAATAGAAAATAGTGTTTTTTAAATAACCCACAATGTGATTATTACTAGAAAATACACCTTTCCCTGACTCCCATTTTCTTAGTACAGCATTTCATTGTGTGTACCCTGGCTTGCTTTCTCTAATCAGTTAGCTAACTATGATTTGATTTCAAAGACTAAATGACTTGTGGACTTGTTTCCTTTCTGCTGGCAAGCTCATTGCTCTGTCTTATCCACAACTAAGAATGACTGAAAAGAGTTCAGACACACTTGGGCTATTGCAGTATAATAGCTATGTGAGTTGACTGTATCCACACCAGAAAGGCCCTGACTTTTAAAGCTTAAAGTATCATTCATTAAAACATTAATGAATGATACTTAAACTAATGTATTTTATCATATGTTTATTGTGAGTTTAAGGTATACACATAGTACGAACAGCCACAGTTTACACAGTTTACATAATGTACAGTAATGGTAATCATAGAATCTTCTAGTTTGGCAGGGAACTTCAAGATCATCTTGTCCAACCATCAAGCTAACCCACACAACAAACAAAATGCAACACCATCACTAAACCATGTCTCCCAGCACCACGTCAACCCATGTTTTGAACAACACCAGGGATGGTGTCTCAACAAGTACCCTGGGCAGCCCATTACAATGTCTGAAAACCTTTTCTGTGAAAAAAATTTTCCTAATATCCATCCTGAACCTCCCCTGGCGTAACTTGAGGCCATTTCCTCTAGTCCTGTCACCTGTGAATTGGGAGAAGAGACTGACCCCCGCCTCTCTAGAATGTCCTTTCAGGTAGTTGTAGAGAGCAATAAGGTCTCCCCTCTGCCTCCTTTTCCCTAGGCTGAATAACCCTAGTTCCCTCAGCCTCTTCTCAGAAGACTTGTGCTTCAGACCCCTCACCTGCTTTGTTGCTCTTCTCTGGACATAACTCTAGCACCTTAATGGCTTTTTTGTGGTAGGGGGCCCAAAATAGGACACAGTACTTGAGGTGGGGCCTCATCAGTGCAGAGTACAGGTGGAAAGATTCACATCCTGAGAATGTAAACATTTAAACTATGCTAGCAATCAAGCTGACATACGAATATGTAATTGTCAATTTTATCCTAGTCATATCTGAAGGTCATGTTCAGCTGAAACAGAGTAAAGCAGCAAGGGCTAATACCCTGTATGTTCATCATCATAAAACAAGGGTGATTCCTCCCATCCCCACATGACATATTCATCAAGTGAATTAACAAAATTTTCTATTTTCTTATCTATAATAACAATAAGGTCATTTGGAAATCACAGATAGATTATACCTGTGATGTTCTATGTTTGTCTGTCATGTTTGCTATGTTCTTTGTGGAAATTTTGATACCAGCATTCATTAGCCCTTTTTTTAAAAACACGGAGATTGACATACTTCTGCAGCCTTGAAGCCTCTCATATATAGCCTATAATTGTTCCTGAAGTTTATGAAGAAATAGTTTTAAGAGCCTTATATATTATTTTCCCAAAATATGTTGGCTTGCCTATAGCCCCTTTATAGTATGTCCATTCTTGTGAACTTTTCTTGAACAATGAAATAGTTATTTACCTGAGTTATTTACCTGATAATTTCTTTGAAAATTACTTTCATATTTGATTGGTATTTCCTGCAAAATTACCTGTATATTCTGGTAATTAGCATTGCACTTTAGTACTCCCTACCACACCATATGGTAGCATAACTCTCAGGCGAGGGAGCCAAGGACAAACTCTACATTTTTGCTGAAAAGTTAAACTTCATAGGTAAAGTCACTGGCCACAGAAATGAGTAAAGAAAATTAAAGTGTTTAGTTTATTCCCTGAAATGGGCTGTAAGGACTGTAGCTTAGAGGATATTAGATTAAGGAAGCTGGTAGACCTCCCCAGGAAGAAAACCTCTCTCCCCAAAGGAAAACCTTTATTGAGCACAGCCTTTATGATTTTACAAGGGAGTTGTACACTCTTTTAGATAAAATATAAGCACTGTACTTGCTTTCTGAAGTTCAGGAGATGATAGGTTGGATCTTGTCCAGTCCGCTGTCAGAACACCAGTTAAAGGAATATCTGATGAGTCATTCAGTGTGACCAAGTCACCAAGTGTGACCAAGAAATAGCACAACTTGGGCTTAATGCTGGATAAAGTCAAGTTCCTTTGGGGAGCAATACAAAGCTCTAGGCAATTGGGTAACTGTGAACAGTTAGCAAATGACCATGACAATACGTTACCCAAGTTTAGACCTCACTGAGCCAAACTGACTTGCTAGACAAGGTTGCTGAAGGAGGAAGCAGCAGCAGTCACCAAAAAACTCAGTAATTTTTACAGTCACTGGGAAGGGTGGCCTATATTCCTACCAGACCAAAGAGTATAGAGCATCATTCATCCTCTCTGCTCAGACTGGATGATGGCAAAGTAGATCTAAGCTGGTAAAGACAACCTACATTTTCACAGAAATAACAGTACAGATATGAAAGGATAAATGGTTAAAACAGTTATGATGAGATACAGACATTTCATTATGACCTTTCCCACTTTTTTTTCCCCCCAAAATAGCTCAACATCTTCATTACTTCTTAGCTACGTTCCTTTAGTATATCTATCTTCTGCTTCCACCACAAATACGGTACCTTTCTACATAAACTTTTTATTTTCTCCTTTTGGACATTAATTCACAGGTCTAAATATGCATATTTGGTTGTTCTTTTTTATTTTTTAGTGTAGGCCAAAAGAAGTCTTGTTTAGTCATAAATGTATTTGTCTTTTCTAGAAAATTTCTAATATATACTATGATTGTTTTGAAATGTCTTCTCAAGGTTTTACCTGTACAGAAACTAGTTTTGGAGACAGCTGTATGATAGGTCAACATTGACTTGTAAAGAATTTGTGTCATACTTAAAAAAATTAATTATACTGCAGTAAGTGGAAATGAGGTCCAGGCATTTTTTAATATTAGGTTAAATGTAGTTGTTTCCAGAGCAGTTAAAATAGGTTTTTGTATAAACAAACTCTTAGTATCTAATATATCCCATGTATATATATATATATATATATATATATATTTACACACACATATATACACAGAAATATAAATAAGATCTATTATTTTTGCCAAATTTCTTCTTATCGAATCCATTCTTTAGTAATCTGAAATCAAATGTGTTAGTTGAAGTTGCAACCAGATCCCTTTTAAGAGCTGTTGAGATATTTCCACCTCATTGAAGATAATTACTTTGATACATGAAATCTGATACAAAGGAATCTATATCCATTTGCATTTAAATGTATTAATTTTGCAGTTATTAATGAACATGTATTGTCGGTGTCATTGGAAACTTCTCATGTTCTGCAGTCTTAAGTATCTTGTGTATTCTATCTCTTGAATTTTTCATTCTTGTGCCTTTCCAGTTGTGATATTCACGAAGATGTACTCCTAGCTGTTTCTTTTGTTTGATTGTTTTCCTTCATTGATACATCATATGAACTTCATGATAGAAACAACAGTAGTTCCTGAAGTTTTAAAAAGCTTTGTGTTACATCTTTGCTATCTTAGTGACTTCTTTTTCCAAAATTCATTAGTTTCTTTTCTAATGTTACTGATTGGAACATTTGAAAATGTTGCTGTACTTTGTTGCACATAATGGCTGCCTGCCTATCTCTTGCACATCAGTAGTCACCTATCCATAGAATCATATAGAATAGTAGAATGGATTGGGTTGGATGGGACCTTAAAGATCACCTAGTTCCAACCCCCCTGCCATTGGTGGGGACACCTTCCACAAGACTTAAAGCCTTCCACTACTTAAAGCCCCACCCGGACTGACCTTGATGACTTCCAGGAATGGGGCATCCACAGCTTCTCTGGGCAACCTGTTCCAGTGCCTCCCCACCCTCTCAGTAAAGAATTTCTTTCTGATAGCTAAGGTAAATCTGTTATCTTTCAGTTTAAAACCATTACCCCTGTCATATCACTGCACTCCCTGATAAAGGATCCCTTCATCCTTTTCTTTGCTGTTTCTAACTATCCAAATGTTCCCGTTTAAAGAAAAACAAACAAACAAGCAACAATTTGTCAAGATTTTTGCAACATCACCTGTATTTGCCTACTTACCTATCACACAATTACAGCACTGCATTCATTGAAGGTTTCAGAATCAGCCTGTATGCTTGAGAAACACAAATTTATGCCCTTACAGAACTGGTAAATTTCTTAGTTAATATTAATTAGTTCAGTAGCGCTTTTTAAATTTCATTTACCTCCATTTCTTCGTGAACAGGCATGTAAGCAATTGGAAAAAAGTACTTGAAAATTAAATGCAAGTGTCATTTTATTGTTTCAAATAACTTTACTACAAGAAAGCAACTCCCCTCTTTGATCTGATTCACTCCAGTCATACTTACTTATCTACCTATCTTGTAGATAAATAGAATATTTCTGTCTTTATCCATACTCATTTATCTACCCATCCTGTTGATAAATAGAATGTTTCTGTCTTTAGAGCTGTCAGCATAGCACATTTATTAGCAATAAATAGGTTTAAACCTTTTAAATTAGCAGACTAACAGCTTTAAAGCCAGCTGAGCAGCATTCAAGTTGTATGGCAATTTAGCTGGCTTTTAGGAAGGCGCTTCTATAATTTAATTTACTCTGTCATTTTTCATGGTCTCTTCAATTTGCTGTATTTGGATATAAATACAATTTCTCTTTTTACTCCTTCCCTCCCCCAATTAATTTCTGCTTAAAGAACCACAGATCTTTTTTGTTGTTTGGTAGGTCTAAATGTAGCCTCACAATAAGCAGAGTGAAATCCAGTTATTAAGTCCTTGTTTTAAGCACACACATTGGCAATAATTAGTATATTAGTAGCCATGTGATTTGTAAGGTTTATGTTCCAATTTGATGTACTTGGTAGCTATTGCATTTTTTTAAACATTATTATTCTTTTTCTTTTTTATTCTTTATTAGTCATCATTATTTTAGTATTTGATTATTGTGAAATACAGTAACAATTGTTTCAGTTGGTATTTTCAATCTCAATATTTTTTAGGACACAGATAGAGCTCGAATTTTTAAAAATTTTATAAACTGAAGAATTCAGAAAAGGGCGACTTAAAAGCCAGAGACAGTGCCTCACAGCAAAATATTTAAAGGACTCAATCTGTTTAGTTTGACAAAAAAGAAGATTTTAAGTGACTTGATTACAGTGTTTAAGTACCTTCATGGGGAAAAAATAGCAAGTAGCAAGAGGCTCTTAAAAGACATAACAAGAACCAAGGGCTGAGACTTTGAAGTGAAACTTCAAGCATCCCAATCTATTTTATTTTATTTTATTTTATTTTATTTTATTTTATTTTATTTTATTTTATTTTATCATTAAGGGCAATTCAATCTTGTAACAAAAGCCTAATGAAAGTGAAATACTATTACTAATATCAGGAATGTGTGCATCTATGGTATGCATTATTGTAATGCAAGTCATTGGGCTCACAGGGTTTCCTAATATAAAATATAATTGTAGGGACTTTATGAATATGTTGAATTTAATTTTTTTTTTTAAACTTTAAAGGCGCATTTGTAGAATATTTGTTTTCAAAGATTAATAAAATCCTTGTTAGATGGCTAGATGGTAACCTTCCCATCACCAGTTTGGATAGACAATACATTCCTACCAGAAAGTTTTCAGTCAGGCTGTGAGAAGCATGTGTGGGACTACACAGGTGGCATTCAGATTTAAAGGGTAGAGTCAGAGGAGAAATCTATTTGCAACTGTAGATTATAGTTATTGATGTGTCCGCTCATCTTTATTTCTTGGAAATACATTCAATGTATTTCTTCTACTGACAGGGTCAAAGCAGCATCTGTGGAATTAATTATAATTAACAATATCAGAGTAGTAGAAAAAGCAATGTTATACAGAGTGAAGTTTTATTCTATGTAAAGCTATATTGTTTCAAATAAATTCTAAGTCTAATGAAGCCTATAAATGGATGATTTCATTGTGCTATTATTGGTGTATATGCAGATTCCAGAGGTGTTATGCCAATGGTGTGGGTTTGCCTAAGCAAATCTGTTTTTTTAGAAGTTAAATAGTGGTTGGCTAAAACGGGGAAAACAGTTTTTGATTTGTATTTCTTCTACAGCTTTGCCAGCAAGGGACAAAGTCCCTTTGTTCCATTGCAGACATTTGTAATATGAACTATGTTGTAGCCTTTAGGCTAATACAAGGTTTAAAAGCAAATATTCTGAGACTTTTAACACTTTATTTCTGGGGTGGATTCAGGTAACAGGAGAACAGAAGAGCAGTGAATTCTCTTTTATTCATTATCAACATTTAAGGCATTTATCTAGACTATGGCAGGTAATCCATCTGTTTTCTCTGCTAAGGGAACATGAACCACATGTTCTTCACAAGGGGACCTTACAGTGAGGTATTGCAGAGTGCCTTTTCTTAGTCATTTCCATTTCTAAGGCATCAGACTGTTGAATGTTTGTTGATTAAGCAGCATCATAGAATGGGTTGTTCAGGTGCTATTGAGAGAGCCATCTAGTTTCTAGATTTTTCTTAACTACTTTTATCTCTACGTGTGGGAAGTAAAACTACTTTAACAAGGAAGTCTGAAGTTTTGAGGAAATTAAGTAAATACTTCAATATAAACCATATAAATTACAAAAGCAGCTAAAATAAATTTCTTTTTCTTTTAAACCTCTTTTGACACTATCAAATTCTGTCTCAAGTTTTCAATTATTGTCTTGCCAATTTTGAGGTTGAATGTTTTTCTTGACACCTTTGTAGGAATGCAAGTGAACTTCACTGCACTCAGTTCTCACTGGATTTCTCATTAAATATTATTTCTTTTTTTTTTTTTTTTAATATTTAGTCTTCCTTTCTTCTCTGTCAATTTTTCTAGTACAAGTTTAGTGCTTTAGTCCACCCAATACAAATATTTAATACATTTTCACCCTTCCATTGTGTGGATAGTATTGTTCCTTTGTTGCCAACAGCTTGTGTCGGCCACCAATGCTAAACTGTGTGAGCAAAACACTACTACCATTGCTTATAAGATGAAAAACATAAAAGGAAAAGAAGATCACAAAAAGGGTTTTCATTAAGTTAGAACTAGCTTTTAATTTGGTCCCGTGGAATCATTGTATCCTAATTTGTATATATTAAGCAATGAAATTAGTAAGAACAGAGAATTATGCCTTTTCCCTGCCCTGCCATGTCTCATATTTAGTGTTGCAAGGGCTTTTACATAGTAATAATAAATAATAATCATTTGGATAAAAAAAATAATTAACTAATAATAACTAACAGAGAGCAGCAAAACTCCCAGTGACCAAATTTACGGTTTGCCTGTGAAGGATGGGAACATATAAATAACAACATTAGACATGGAACAGAGTGAAAAGGACTCCTGCTTTCTCTTCTAGAACCTTCATTAAAACAGCAGAACACCAGCATTTTCTATGCATTTTGAACAAAAAAGAAATTTAATAGTGTAATTAGAAAAAGAAAATAGTTCATTACCTTCTGTATGAGAAATCTTCTGTGATCTAAGGATAAATCCTTGTTAAACTTTGGACTAAAAGTTTTTTTACCATTACCTATTTTGAAACAAAGGTATGACAAAACAAAGGTAATGTTTTCTGGTTATTATTTTTTCTTGACCAAACTGAACACACTGAAAATGCTAATGGTGTAACTAGATGTCAGATGTTTTGAAAAATTAATTTTAGCTATGTTGCATTTTCAGAGATAGTTCTTTTGTTAGCAAGTACGCAGTATTACAAGAAAAGCATCCGAACCATCATGGGGATACCAGGTTTCTTGAAAGATTGGCAGGATGGTAACTTTGTACAAATGTTTTTCTTAAATGTTGTAGGTGTTTCTGCAGAAATGAATGCTAGCCAAAGGTGGATGAAGCAGGACACTATGGATTTATAAAATATGCTGACAGTGTGTCTTTCATGCCTTTGTGGCACCCTTCTCTTTTGTTTAATTGTATCTCTCTAACTGGATGTAGAATTTGGCTTTTTATTTACCTAAGATGTTATAGCAGAAAGTGTGAGATTTCCTCAGATTCCTCAACATGAGAAATTAAGAAATGTGAGACTCTGCATGAAGCCTGCACATGAAGACCTAAATACAATCAGCTGTGGTGGAAAGGTTCATGACAGTGAATATGGTCATTGCAATTGTGGATGTGTAGTTCAGGATAGGAGTCAAGGGATGTGTACCCCAGGCATGAGTCTTTCACCACAGACAACCTTGTAGATTCATTTCCAAAGTAGGACTCTCTGTCAGTGGTGTGTGAGGTTATCATTAGAGCAGGGGATTGTGAGGCCAGAATGATTGGTGCCAGGAATTATCAAAAGGGCATTGAATTTGAAACTTCATTGATTTGAAACTGACAAAAAGAATACAGATAGATGAATGGTATGTTACTCTGGGGAATAGGAATAGAACAGTACAGATGAGGTGAATTCAAATTCATTGGTATATAATTGGTGGTGCATTTGCAGTCATGTTGAACTATTTCAGTTGAGTTTCCAAAACTATATATACATTTACTTATTTTTAATTATTTCTTTTTTTTAGTTTTGAAGACAATCAAGTAAAAGGCTGCCCAAAATAGAGTTTTTTGTAAATCTATTTTGTTTGGAAACCTAAATTGTAGAGCAAGTTTAGGCTTTGAACGATATTTATCTATGACTGAATTTGCATAATAATGGAGCTTATTTTTACAAGGGAAAGAGTGAAACTATCTGCTTTATTTTGGTTTTTTTTTTTTTCTTATTCACAATAATTGGAAAAAGCAATATTTAATTTAATGAAATAAACCAAATTATATTATTGTAAATAGTAGTAATTCACTTTGACATTATTGGAGAGTCATTAGAAATAGATTACTCTGTGTGCAGGTACACATTTAAACTAATGCTACATTTACCTCAGTTGCACCTGACAAAGAAAGCTATTATTGTACCACTGGATTGTTTCATTAAATTGTGGCAAAAAACGTACATTTGTAATCTTGTAATAAAACAGATTTTATCTGATGCAATTTTTTGTTTTTCCCCTATGTAAACATTGCTGTTTAATATTACAGAATTCCTGGTAAATATTCAAGGCAGAAAAAGAATCTGTTTCTTAATTAGAGAATTTAAATGTCTTCATTTTGTTTAAGGAGACTACTTTAATAATCATGTGATGATTATCAGATGATCAGATGATTTAATCAGATGATTTAATAATCATCTCTATACATAGAGATATATATACACATATATATAGAAACAACCCTCAGAAATATAAAATGTTTTTGAGAATGAATATAATACAGATGAGGTTCAGCTATTAGAGGCAAAACCTGAGACAAAGTTGTTCACTATAAAATACAATACTGTTTTAATACTCTTATGCTTTCCCTGAGCTTACTTCAAATAAAACAGTGCTCTGTTGGGAATAGAATGAGTTGCTTTACATAAACTAAATGTTCTTGCCACTTATACTAGCTAATTATCTTGAGTAAGAAGCATGTGATACTGCTTTTCTGTTTCTAGTTGCCAATAAGCCAGTTAGTGCTAGCTCAGAGATCTCTGTACACTACTACTTCACACATTCCAGACAATATCTTAGGGACTCATTAAAGCCATTTTGTTTTTCCAGTATTTTAAAATTCTGTGTGTTGCTGGATTATATATTTATTAATGAGACCTTTATTTTACACGTTATGTTACTCTTCTGAAAGATAATGTGCATTTTAGTATATAATTTCAAAGGTTTTTGCAGTCTTCAATTTACAATGCTTTACCACTTGGTGATGTAATCTGTAGGATTGGGTTTTTCTTCTTTAAGTAATAGGCTGGACATTAGAAACTATGTTTAGAAGAGAATTGTAGATACATGTTTTAGAACTTAACTACTTACTACTTAGTTCATAAATCCCACCTATCACTGATGGCATATATTGCTCTCTGGAGGGACTTCCTCTCTCTAGTGCCCATTGAGGTTCATTTTTTTTCTTTTTTTAGGGACCTAAATTAGGTTTTGAAATTCAAAATTTTTAAAGCCTCTAAGTATACATAGATAACTAGGTCCAAGTTCTCTGTCCCCTAGCTCTCTGTTCTTTTTCTATTCTTGTACAATAAGTATTTACTACTGGGAGTAATTATATTGATTTCAGCCTATTCCTAGTAATTAAACATGTATATGGAAAGAGAGCAGAAAATTCAGTTTGAGTTTAATTAGGGATTAAACCATCATCACAGAGTCAGTGATGTGTGTAGGAAAAGATTACAAAACAGTAAAGGATGTGAAATTCGAAGCCTGGACTTGGAGCTACTCCCAGTTGTCACACTTGCTATGTCAGCTATAAATTGGAGAAACCAAACACAACTTCCTTAACTGGGGATTCACATGCATCACGGGAGCTACAAGATCTAATGATACACAATTTTCTTTTTCTCAGAAAATTTCATGAGAAGCTGTATAGCTGTTCAGGATGCTTTGAAAGAATAACGAACAGTCAGCATTATGTGTGCTCTGTTTGCAATTTTAATTAATCTATTTCTTTACTGATATTCTTAATTTCTTCTAATGAAATTAATATTTTGCAGATTTCCAGTTCTTTTGAATGAGTAGTTCATGTGCTTGTGCATGGATTTTTGAATTTTGTTGCTCTCTGCCTCTTTCTCATGCTTTTGGGCATGAAAATATTCCACTACAACCATTTGTTATGAAGTTTGCTTGAATGGTTACCCGGTGTTTCTGATAGGTTATTGGTTTTCTGTTAAATTCCTGTCCCATCCTCCCCTCCTCCCACCCTGGGCAATAGAACTACTTTATATAACACTGGATATAGCCAGCTTATTCTGTCACGTGTGCTATGTATGTACTTTGATTAGTTGTCCTGGATTTTCAAAAGTAAACATGACAGCAACTTTTGGCTACCATCACACTGTTTCCAGAATGAATTCCCAAGGGAACAAGACTGAAGCTAGTGTCTTACAGTGTGATCTGAGGCAACTAAGTGATAAAGGAAGGTAGTCAAGAAGAACAAACATTTCTTTCTTTGTTTACCACATCATGGATGTCTCATCAGAGGTTTCATCTGAACATATTTAATATTTTTTTTATTACCTGAACTGCTAATTAGGATCCTGTTGGTAGGTCTTCCTGACTGCTTTTTACTCATTCTCTTCCAATCATGTATGGCAACTTTGGAAATGGATTTTAATGCTAGAACTGTTAAAGGTAACTTGTATGGGCAATATAGTATATTGTCAGGTATTTTTGAGACCATGCTCTGTTGTTAAACAGATTGCAGTCCCTAGAGAAATTTCTGTTTCTCTGTAGGTATCCCATTTATTTGAATGGACTACCAGAAGTAAGTAGTGCAGTTTCTTCTTGCAGAACTGTAATATTTTTAAATCTTTTAAATTGCAGGTGGACTTGAAATTATAGTTCTTTGTTAATTGCATATTTTCCATTGTATTGTTTCGAGGTTTCCATTTGCAGTATGTATAAGCAATGGAACAAGTAGTCCCTGGACGTACTTACTTATGGTTTGTCATTCTGACGATGTGTTTAGAATAAATACAACAGTCAGCATAATGGGTCTTGTGGAAAACGTCACAGTATGCTTGATTGTATTGAGGGAAAAGCAATGAAAAAAATTAAATAACCTATTTGCCTCTCTGCTTATGTTGTGTCATAAGCACACACTCGTGCACGTACAGTAGAATCCATTTCAGAAAAGAGAAGATGCTAAATTTAATGAGGGCTGGGGAGGTGGGATTTTAATGTACTAACTTTGTCCTTTTCTAGTTCATTTTTCCTAGGCTGATGAAGACCTACTTTTTGCCCAATATTGTCTTATTACTGCAAATAGATACGATAAAATAATGTAATAATGACACTTTACATGGAAAGAGACATATTATTCCATAATGTTAATGAATGCAATCTGTGCCTATCCAAAAGCCAGTAGCTGTTTTTGCTGCTTATATAAAGATCTGATTCTACAAGTAACCAGTAAGACTGTCATATTTAAAATACAGATTAGGACTTAAGTATTACAGCAGTACGACAATGTAATAATTTAGGATAAATAATTTTCAGTGTTCTATTCAGATTACCTGAGGTGAAAAGAGTATATCTATAGCAATGAAGATAGTAAATCACATTATGAAAAAAATTGTGGTGGGGTCAAAAATTCATGAGACTGGAATTTTTAAAGGCTTTATTAGGTTCCATATAGCCCTTCTGTATCTCAGCTTTTTATGTACTTCATTTTAAATTTCAATTATATTTGACATTGTGGATAGTTTGTAAGTATTTGAATGTGACTATTAAGAAATATCTGTGAAGATGTACATCAGTAAAAAAAAGAATACAATTATCTACTCAGAATTTATTTTCTTATGCCAGGGTGCATTTTTGAGACTACTGCATCAGAGAGTCTAGTCTCAGACTGTATATTCCAACTGTTTTTTCCATTGCAAATGTAAAATATGATGCAACAAACTTCATTAAACCAAGACATCTTTTTGCCAATGACTTCTGTTGTGGGTGACTCCTGAACTTCTGAAGTTTTCATTCTGCTAGACTCTACTTATTTCTCATTACCAGAAGCCTGATTATTACAGCTTGGCTTGTCCTATCATCAGTTCTTGCTGCTGGGTTGCAGGAAGGACATAGTACTTTTTTTTGCTAAGATGGTAGAAGATGCCAGAATTACAAGGAAATGTAAATGTTTTAGCTTGAGCCTTAGAGTGAACTCAGCCCTAAACCTAATTTTTTCCTTTAAAGATCTTACATAATCTATAATGTCTTATCAGCTTAGTTAATGTTCATGGGATTCTGACCTGATTCAGATTTTAACATTTTTGCTTTAGAAAAGAATAAGTCTTTGGTGGAATCAATGATATGAATAATTATTTATAGCTACATTGTGCCTTTAGGCAAAGCCTTAAATGAAAGCTGATGCACAATTAGCATTGTCTCAGAGGAGCCCTTGAAGGTATACTGCCTTTGGGAACACCTTCAAGCTCAGTCCCCTTTTTCTTCCCTTCTTGCTTCAGGGATTCAGTAATTTTAACGCAGTAGAATTAAAAATTGATTGCTGTTCAAACACAGTACCTAAAGATTTTATTCTTCATGTAAAACTATCCCTATTAATAAAAATACTCTTCCTATACCAATGTATTTACATTACTTTTCTTTTTTTCCCCCTTTAGAATGCGTTAAGATTTAACCTTTTACTCCTTTTCTGCTTTCAGTAAAACTGACTCCAAATTGACCTAATTTCAGAGGGGTATTTGCCTGATACGTGTATAGACTTTTTTGTACAAGAATCAAGACTCCATTCCAGAAATGTATTTGTCTTTCTTTTTTCAGTCATAGTTAGTTACTTTGACTGTGTTGAGATCTGATTCAGGCATTTCATTACTATTTTTTTTAAGACAGGTGCATATGATTTGATTTGATTTATGTATAGCATTTCTTGTCATTAAAAGAGAAGGACTAGGAAGAATATGAACAGAGATCAGATGAAATATTTCTTTGCAGCTTGTCGTCACATATTTTTAAGAATGAGTTGTGTTGTCTTAAGGCTTGTAATTCATTAGCATCTACTCTATTATCAATCGTAGCTCCTTTTCCTGACATAATACATAATACATACTATGCTTTCCAACTCCATTCTTAGAGACTGAGTTGGTGTTTATCTTTCTCCAGTAAATTCTTAATCATTCCTTCTCTGCTAGTAACTTCTTGTCTGCTTAAATATTTCAGAGAAGCGGATACAAGTCACTGCTTGTCACCCTCCAAGATAGAAATTGATGTTTCTGCTAGTGAAGCTTCTCAGATGATTGTCTTCTAACCCATTTCAGTCAATGTTACAGCTTAATCTGTTTAAAAGAGTTGTTCTTTGTTAACTTGACACATTTTTGTCTGAGATGAGCTCTGGAGAAATCACATGTGCAGTTGAATTAGCTTCTAGCAAAAAGACAGTAATAAGCAGATGACAGAAGGTGCAGAAAGTGTGGGATTTAGTCAAGAAAGAGTAAATGCTTTTATGTCTATAACTGCCAATGGAAGAGGATGCATATTCACATATAAATTGAAGATCAACATTAAAAAAAAAAATTCCATTTACAACCAGTTCTGATATTACCTGGTTTTGTGTGTGTATGTGTTTGTGCAAGATACGAGCAAAGTGTGCAAGGTGGAGAACAGAGTACAAAATCAGCAAGACTCTGAACAGCCTCTCTGTACATCTTTTGCAAAGATGGGCAGAACGGGAGAAACATTAACCTAATGTAAATAGAAACATCAATGAAATGCAGTGTGTTCAGTAGATTAGACATAATTTATTCTCAAATCGGAGCAGCAGAAATGGCAAGAGCATACTGGCATATGATGTCAGACTTTCCTTGCAATTTTTTTGCATCCTATGCTAATGGCCATTTCTCCATCTAAGCTTGAGTATTAAACAGTATGGGATTAATAAAAAAGGTAATGATTTTGTGAATGTGCCATTAATCTCCCATGTTTAAACAGAGTGCTTCTCAAGGGGTAGCATTGAAAAGAAAGTGGGGAATAGCAAATTCACCATGGTTTAAGTCATTGAAAATTACAAGTGTGCATTCAAATATCTATCAAATTTTCAAATAGAAGATATCTGAAAAACTTGCCCATATCTAAATCCAAAATGCTTCTGCTCAAGCACTAGGGAATGGCATCAAGGCTAGACTGAGAAAAGAAAGGAAAAGGGATGAGACAAAGGTTAGACTTGTTTGGTTCTAGTTTTATCAATTAGGCAAATGATTACAGGTAGTGTGCAATATTTGGTTCTGATCACAGTTGCTACTTCTGCCCCAGGTACCTGAATCCCCTGCTGGGCACCAGCTTCCCTATAAGTCACAGTTTAGCTGCTACAGACTTGAGCATTGGACACACTGGTGATGGGGCTGTTGAGATACTTTCAGCAGCCTCCTGCTGCATGGAAAGAATTTCTTCACCTACAGCCAAAGCCTGGTTTGGTAGTACAGGAGCATTATGCTCATGCCATGTAGGAAAATCTCTCCCAAAAAAAAAAAAAAGAAAAAAAAGAAAACTCTGAATGAACAGAAATACATATTTTATCCTTAAAGAGAAAATCCACTTATATTGAAAGTAAAGCATATGATATTTCTATCCTGATTTACTTACACCTAAGTGTATTTATGTGGGTGGCTTATCATACCATCATCAGACCAAGCCTATCTGCATGTTCTACACATTCGTTTTAAATATTTAGGATAAATATTTAGGATACATATTTAGGATAAATATTTGCCTTCCTTCTTTTTCTTAAAACAAAGAAATTTCAGTTCATAAACAACCAGAAATACCATAGAAATACAATTTTAAACAACAAAACCAAACCTCTTGGCCACAGTGATCATGTGGACAGTCTGAAAAAGTGCTGACTGAATGCGATGTGTGCATTGCATTGCGACGGGTTACATCACTAGTCGTAACATGATGTAACCCAACGCAGCATGATGTAAGCGTCGTGATACATTGGAGAGTTAAAGAAACAAGAGCATTCCTTTGTGTCCTTCTGCCCCTTCCCAGGAATGTTCTGTCATTCATAGAATCATATGGGGTTGGAAGGGACCTCTGGAGATCATCTAGTCCAAGCCCCCCACCGGAGTGGGTCTACCTAGAGCACGGTGCACAGGAACTTACCCAAGTGGGTTTTGAAAGTCTCCAGAGAAGGAGACTCCAGCAGCTCTCTGGGCAACCTACTCCAGTGCTCTACCACTCTCACACTAAAGAAGTTCCTCCTCATGTTTAGGTGGAACTTCTTATATTCAAATTTGTGCCCATTTCCTCTTGTCCTGTCTCTGGGCACTGCTGAGAAAAGAACAGCCCCATCTTCCTCACACCCTCCCTTTAAGTATTTGTAAGCATTGATCAGATCCCCCTTAAATCTTCTCTTCCCTAGACTAAAAAGACCCAAGTCCCTCAGTCTTTCCTCATGGGAGAGATGCTCCAGGTCCTTAACCATCTTTGTGGCCCTTTGTTGTACCCTCTCCAGCTGTTCCCTGTCCTTCTTGAACCGGGGATCCCAGAACTGGACACAGGACTCCAGATGGGGCCTCACCAGGGCAGAGATTATTTGTCTAGTAATTAACAACCCACCCTTGTTGCCAGTCCATGAATACTCATGTCTTATTTTTATTCATACTTATATTTATAGTCTCCTTTCCAATAACGGGCAGTGCAGCTTTAATCCTTAGAAGACAGATGTTATTGTTTTTCTATGTATGTATATATACAGTTGCTCTCTGTCAGTTGTCATAGACTTCTGATCATAATTTTAAAAAAAAGAAACTCATGTTATGTTTAGAAATTTTTCACAGATCTGAAGGGTACAAATAATTTATTCCAATTTTTCAATTGTGTAGCTAATCCCAGAGATTTGAAATACTTTTGATTTGCATTGCCAGTTGCACATGGGAAGCGTTGCAAGGTTCACAGCTTTTCTTTTTTTTTCTTTTTTTTTTCTTATAACAACCTGACACATTTTTTACAATGTCATTGCAATTCTGAATCAATTCAGCCTGTCTTCCATGTGTATGTTAGGGTGATTTGTTTTGTTCTTCCTGTTCCTATTGCTTCTTACCGGGCAGATATTTGTGTATTCCTATTATTAACGTGTTCATTCTGAGAGGCACATACATTAGCAGGCACATACATACACTGCAAATTTGAGTTAACCTTGTATATACATGGCAAATTTGAATTAAACTTGGAAACTAGGATGCACTTCCTTTATATACTTGTGTACATGTAATCATATACTTGGCATTTACATTTTGAGAGTCTATTTTAAGACAACTGTGAAGCATGTGTAATTTTCTAAAGAGGAACAGAGGCCTACATTTTATTCCTTAATAAAATAGTATTTCTTTTATGATGCTGAAGTTGGAAGACAATATGATCAAATAGTACAGTAAGTTTTGAAGGAGGAATAAAAATAAAAAAACAACACACAACTTTCCGAAAACTTGATTCTATTATTCCAGATGAGGACAAAGGACAGTAACAAGTCTTATCTTTGATTCTAATAGCACTGGAGCACCTGCTTTTTATAGAAACATTGAATCATAGAATGGTTAAAATTGGAAGGAACATTAAAGATCACCGAGTTCCAAACCCCCTGCCATGGGCAGGGAGAGGGACAGGAATATTTTTTTTTTTTCCACTGCTGTCATGTCTTGAATAACTACATTGCTATAAAAGTCAAATTACTCCATGACATAATGAAAATCTGAAGTTGAAAGTGGTATATGAGACTACTCCAAAATTTGTTATCCCGTTCCTTTCTCTCAAACTGGCAGCTGTCTTGTGCATCAGGGAAAGGAATTCTGATGGTGCAAGAGTTTTGTCTGAACTAATTAATGGGACTTTTCTTCACAGATAGTTTTGTGGCTAATCTATACTTTGAAACACACATTTCACGATCTCTGTCCCATAAACTTAATTTAAAATATAAAGTAGTCCCACGTATCTCAATAAAAGGAGACATAACTATCTGTTTTGTCTTTTGTTGAGTTATTGGTGTCAGTTTTATGGTGTAATATGCTTAAAAATTAATACAAAATCCTAATAAATGTATGGTATTTCTGTGCATTGTGACTTCATTGCTTTTCTTAAGTAATAATAGCTTTTAAATATATTTAATTATTTAGAAGAGTTCAACACTCCTTGTATTCACAGAAAAGTCTCACTTCATACCTGTCATAAGTGAATAATACAATACTGGTACCCCTTTTATTTTTCTGTTCTCTAGATGTAGTTGAGGGTTCTAATTTAGTTTCTTTTCATAGAAAACCATTTTTGTCTTTCAGCAATACAGAGTACTGATGGAAGACTTTCTATTTTTGCTACATTCCATGTGAAAATGGAAATGTGAATGTATCATTCCCGATAAGACCTGCCATACCTAGTTACTATACATTAACAAATGACTGTACAAAATGACTGTATTTTCAGAATTCATGCTATGCTGTAGACATTCTGACTATTGTATTTGGCTATTTTTTTAAGGTTCTCATTGCTATCACTAGAGTAATACCCAAGCCTTTTTCTTTGGAAGTTATAGATAACTTGGAATCTAACAATTGTGTTTCTGGTCCAAGTTATTTTTTCCAGTGTGTATGGCTATTACTTTTTAAACATACTACTTTATATATATATTTCTGTCTCTGTGTTAAGCTTACTTTTTATTCAGAGAAAAAAGCACACCTTGTTTGCAATTCTTCTTAACCTGGGTCAGACATTCTTTATCGCCATTGTCTGCAGAGTGAATAGGCCATATTTCATAGGCATTTAGATGTGTGTTTGACTTCAGTCCAAAAAGTAGCACCTTAAGCGTCATCCATCATTTATCTAGCTTTATAAACTCTCTTTGAAGATATTAATATTCTCTCTGGCCTTGGCTCATGTAGTTTCTGTTAACGAAAATTGTACAGTATCATAATTCATCCCTTTTTCCAGATCATTAACAGAATGTTAAACAACATCAGATTAATGCAGAGAATATTTCACTAGACCATTAATCTTTTGCTACGTTGAAAATTGACCTCTCATTACAATTTAACATATTCTGTGCAGCTTATTTTTAATCCATGACATAACTTCACCTCTTTCTCTGTGCATAATTATGTACTTGGCATCTTCCCACAGAAACAGGTTTATTGAAGACTTTTTGAAAACCTAAATACATTTTATAGACAAGTTTATTTTATGAAGTATTCTATGAAGAAGCCTAAAGATTTCTAGTAGATCAAAGAGCTGTGCTTTTTTCTTTAAAGACAGCTGTGGGTTATTTTTTATAAATTTATCTAAATGCTTTATGATGCTTTTAATTGCTATTTTCCTTAGGCTTTAGTAATATTATTTTTCTTTATTTTACTATGCACATTATCTATTCCTACTAATCTTCTATTATAGTAGCTTATTTTAATTGAACACTGAAGTATTTCACTGGAAGATCAATAATTTTACTTTCAAGTCCTTTTTGAGAATAAAATACTGGTTTATCCTTAATACACCAAAGGATATATGTACTAGTATTTATTCTTTTGACACTTCAGTTTATCAAAGTATGGCTTATTGCAACTCTCTTATATATCTTTAATTCCTGGGTAGTCTAGTGGAAATGAATATTATCTTGTTGCCTCTTGTAAAACTAGCTACATAGAGAAGAAAAAGAAAGCAAATGTAGGACAAAGCAAGATTAACTAATATGATATCAGAGTAACAGAAATAGCATCAAATTACTACTGAATGCTGACAATTGGCAATAACTGAAGACTACACGGAGTTGCATTAATTATGAGAGTGTAGACAGTAGAGTATGTATTATGGGTAGTTAAGTATGAGCTTAACTAAAGGTAACTGAAAAAATAGAACATAATGAAATAAAGGAATGAGGGAAAAAAAGCACCAAAGTCTTGTAAGGAAGAAGTAAGAACATTATTTTAGAAAGCTAACCAGTGTGAAGAAAAGGATGCAATAATATGTAAAGGAATGAAGAAAGAGTTGGAAAGAAATAACTTGCCAGATGATGTCAGTTTCTTGGTGTGAAAATCTGTGAGCTACTCTTGAGAGAGGGAACACTATCAATTATTTTAATGGTCTGTTTTTTACTATGTTCCTTTTATTAATGGATTTGGAACTTATTTTCAGAGGCAAGAGTGAATCACAAATTAAGGGTTGTTACTGGAATTGCTGTTTTTTTACAACAGAAATTCATAATGAAAGGAAGAGGGAAGATATAGAGACCTATAAAATGAGATACTAAAATGAAAAGTGGTAAAGTTAATATGGGACATAGAAGGGCAATGCACTTAGATCAATAGGATCAATAGGAAAGTTATATCATTAGAGTTAAAATGTGGGTCACAGGAAAGGTTTATTTAAGTGCAAAAATGTAGAAAGATATTTGCATTGAACTCTAGATGCAAATTTTGCAGAATGTCCCATCATAGTTTTGTTTGAAGAATTATTAAATGTATGCCAAAACTAACATGTCTTAGATCTTGGAAAATGTGCAAAATAAAACCACCCACCTCAGTGAACCTGGCCATGCTTCTTTTTATGCAGCCAAGGGTATGATCAGCTTTCTGGGCTACAAGTTCACATTGACATCTCAGGTCCAATTTTTTTCATACATCAGTACCCCCAAGTCCTTCTTTGCAGGTTTGCTCTCAATCCGTTCATCACCCAGCCTCTACTAATATGAGGATTTCCCCAGCCCAGGTGGTGGACCTTGCACTTGGCCGTATTGAGCTTTCATAGGTTCATATGGGCTCACTTTTCAAGCCTGTCAAGATCCTTCTGGTGGCACCCCTTCTCTCTAATCAACTACACCACTCAGGTGCCATCTGAAAACTTGCTAAGTGTGCACACAATCCTACTGTATTGTTGATTAAGATATTAAATAACATTGGTCCCAATATGGACTCTTGAGGGACACCACTGGTTACTGGTTTCCACTTGGACACCAGTAATTTGACACTACTAACACTTGGACACCAATTTGAGCCATTGACTGTAACCCGTTGAATAGCAGCCATGCAGCCAATTCCTTATCCATCTAATAGTCCATCAGTCAAATATATATCAGCAAGATATATATTTGCTTCTTAGCAGCAAGAATATTCTAGCGAATCATATCAAAGACCTTACAGAAGTCTAGGTAGATGACATCCATAGCTTTTCCCTCCTTCAGGGATGCAGCTACTGTATCATAGAAGGCCACTGGATTAATCAGGCATGATTTGCCTCACTTGATTTTCTTTCATTTCCTTTATCGTCTTCCTATGGCCAATTTTATCAGTGTTTGCTGGTAAGAAGTATGAAATTACCCACTGTGGTACCTGAAAAGCAAAACACAATGCATTGAACATTCTCAGCATTTTCCCGTGTTGCTAAAAGATCCAGGCATAGAAGGTTAAAAAGAGCGTGAGAACATGGCAAGTGTCACACAGACACATATGTACAACCACATACACACACAGTGAAACTAAAGTTTGCCTTTTGGCAGTTTTCCAACAGAGCAACAACTATAAAGTTCACCTTTCATCTAGTGCTTTCTTTCCTTTCAAATTTTGCCTTGGGTGAAAAACGGCAGAAATTGCATGTTTTTTGGACTGGAAGGGAGAGTTCAAGGGCACAGAGTAAGTTCATTCTGCTACACCATGTAATCTTTGTCAGGAGGCTTTGAGGTTTTGTTGATGTGAGGAGAAAACTGAAATAATACCCTGAGAGATGTGATCACAGCAATCATTTTTGCTGTGTTTTTAAGTCTGATACCTTCTTCTTGTTGCTGTTAGTGGTAGAAAAGTTGACTTTGGTGCCAGTATTCCCACTTTATTCTTGTAAGTGTATTTCAGTAGTGGTATGACTGACAGAGTAAAGACAACATACAGGCAGGTGTAATTTGGACTGATGCTGTGCCAGTTCTACCTTCAGACAACCTCGCTAACTCACTTTGTCAATGACCTTCAGCACACTGAAGCTCCGTGGCTTATTTTCCTGAGCAAAACTGCCAATCATAGTTAATTTTTTCAAATAAGTAGTAGGTGTTTTAAATTGTAAATTGCACTGATTGAGGCAACGTTGAAGGAAATGTTCAGATCTCTTTTCCAGATGAATACCAATGCAGTATTTTTTCTTTTTTTTTTTCCCCTGTAGGAACTGAAGTACATATCACAACAGAAAACATCAATACATATCTAATAATATTGTTTAAATAAACCAAAAAAAAAGAAAAGCTTGACCTGTTCCTTTTCACAGGGGCTGTTCAGACTTAGCTAAAGAAGACTAAAATTTGATTTCTCAGAAGTAATTGCATACAGAAGCTGTAACATTTCTCATATGATTCTATATATAGATTTCATACATTTCATACATTTCATATATGATTCCTTTTAAACGCAAAATTCAACTTGTCTTTCGTGAGGTGGAATAGTAAAATCATATTATATTGATATTATATCCCTATATAATATTTTATGGTACCAAGTGACAAATGCCATGCAGTAACTATATCATATAGGACTTTTTATTATTCATAGAATCATAGAATTATTTCCATGTAATTTCCTACTACTGTCACATAATGATAATTTGCAAACTACTGTTGTTCCTTTCTAAATTTTGATTAAAGCATGAACCTCAACAGTGAAAATATTATGTTTTGATGTTTTGAATGTTCAAAATGTTTTGAATGCTTTGAACATTGCAAAATGGAAAACCAAAAAGAGACATGAATTCTCATTAATTTTAGTCAACAGAGAAAAGATTATCCATCAGAACAAATACATAACCCTCAACCATATTATGCATTAAAACCAGCTAACTCATGTTATCAAGTAATGGAGATTAGATGTATCAGATACTAGTGAGATCAGTGCTGTGGTGTGCTGTTGAAGATTGAAAGTTTAGATAATGATTCTGACCAGCTGTTTTGAATCTAGTTTAATATAATTAATAATTATATAGCATGTAAGAATCAAAACGATCCTTGTTCCACTTTAACATTTGTAGATGAAATCTCACAGCTTTGTAATATGCTCAGAACTTATTCTTTAAAGCAGTCAGAATGTAAATAATATGGAGTGATGCAATTTTGGTCTGTGCTTTCCCTTCCCTCTTACCTAATATTTTTCTGTGAAACTATAGAAAAACCTTACCAAGTCAGTATTTTCCTTGGTATCTTATCACAGAATAAGATCTTTGGCACAAGGATGCTAAATTTCGTTTAGCAAAGTTATATAAGTTTTCAGTATTGAGTAATGAATAAAACATTTAAACGAAGTTTCCAGTTTCCATCTTATTTCCTAGACATCTACTGTCCAATCTTTTCTTGGACATACTACTTTTGAAAGTGTTAGAGAAATTAAATATTCAAAATTCAGATTATAAAGCTCTTTGTCATATCCACCTTAATCTGGTTTTCTCTGAAATAGCTATAGTATATTCTGTCCCATGTTTTCTTTTAATATCTGTTTTGATATTGTTAATTCCAGTAGGAATTAATACATTGTTGCATGTTGATGAAGATGCCATAGAAATCTAGTAGAGAAAAAATGGAAAACACTTATGTGCTTAAAAACAAACAAAACCACTAAAAACCCCCAAATCTTGAATGAAGTTTTGCTTGTATCTCCTTTGGATATCTTATGCAGACCTCCTACTTACCTGTAACTCATGCATCCATGATTCCAAAATAAAAACTAAGATGTTAGAGATCCAGCAAACATCAAAATTAGAGTAAATATGGTGCTAAACTATTAAATTATCTATTACAATAGAATAAAATTACATTTTTACAAAATCCACTGAAATAACAAACACAATTATTTCCTGAATTCTCCAAAGGCAACTGCACATTCAAAATGAAGAATTAGAATAGCTGCATCAAATAATTAAAGGCATTCAGCTCACAGCTTACAGTGGTGCCAACAAATGCTCAAAGGGAAAGTTTGCACAAACTTCACCAACAGTTGTTTATATTAGAGTATGTTCTTGCCTTGTTCAGCTGTCTTCAGAGAGGGTGTAACAGTTACCTTTAGTTATTTAAACTGGCTCTTAATTAACTTTTTTTTTTTTTTAAATCATTCATTCACATTCATTTTAAATGGGACATAAGTACTCTCAAGTTTATTTGAAAGTACTCACCTTTTAGTTATAGGTAGTGTTATGCCAACATTACTGAACTCTTACTTCAAAGACTAGTTGCACAAATCACCTAGAGTATAGATAGATCTAGCCTTGTGAATTTTGATTAATAACAAATGTTTATTTGTGCCTTCTAACTTAAAGATCCTATACATTCTTGAAAACTCAATTGTAGTATAATCATCATGCTAGCAGCCTTGTGTTCCACTGCAGCTAAATGTTCTCTACTCATATCTTACACCCACGGACTTGCCAGTGTAGTACACTACACACACCTCTGTAAAGAATTGCAGTGGGATTTATATATCCTACTGGGGTTCTCATGTTCTTGGATCTTACTGTAGTGCTTACTGTAGACTAGCTCATGTTCTTGGTCCTCTGACAGGACTGAAGCTAGCTCCATCACAGTGCTGAAGATAATGCATACTGATATTTTCTTTGAAGATAACATGACTTCTCATATGCTTAAAACTAAGCATCTAAGAGCTTTACCAGCACTTTATTGCATATGCAACACAAAAGAAAGAGAGTATTTTTAAACATTTCAGTGTATTGAACTGATTGTTAATTCAAGAAAGTAGATTGTAGGTATATTTTCCAAATTTCAAAATAGCTTAGCCAATGAGGGAGGTGAGATCAGTGAAAGAAAATTCCATCCTTTTACATAGCAGTACAGCACACTCAGATATGTTAGCATTTTTACATTCACACCTTATCAAGTGCACCAATTTAGCAGAAAAATTTAAGCTGCTTCAGGTCACTGGCATACTTTCATACTGACAGTGTTCTTCCTGGTGCTCCTACAGAAAAATATGTGCTTTTGAATTAATTTAAATAACTATAGAGTAGATCTATGCTTTTTAATGAGCCTTTATTATTCAATCAGTAAGCATTGCAGGCTCGGTCCAGTACTCCATCAAACAGAGCAGATTCCAGAGTTACACTGGAAGTGCAAGAAACACTCCCCTTATCTGTTTGAGGTCACTGAAAGGATATACTGCACAATGCCTTCTTTCTTTTGGCTATGTCAAAGCAATGTACTGTATTTAGAAGAATCTAAGTTCTAGATGTGGTGTAACTTGTGTAGCGAAAAATCCTTATAAAAATCTTACTGAATTTATGTAGCTACATCATTTTTAGAATAGTTATTGATCTTATAAAATAATAGTGTTTTCTCTATCAATAGTTATCAATAAAGGCAATCTCTTGAACAGTAATTTATTAGTTTAGAAAGACATTCTCAGTAAATTTTATTCAAAGCAAATTTTTTTTTTTTTTTTTGGTAGAAAATGTTCCAAAATAGACTGACACAGGATGAAAGATAAAATTAATTGGATTTATATATTTTTCCATAAAAATAAATGCAATCTAGTTAAATGCAAATACATTCAGAATAAAAAATAGCTTTCAGGTGTGTTTCTTTCAGTGATTATGACAGGTGTCCAGTGTAAATGCCAATGTTTATCTTAATCATAGACATATATTTAACAAGCTTCTTAAAATTAATATCTCACTTTCCTAAGATTAAATATATAGGAAGCTTTGAAAAAAAAAGATACCCCATTTGCCCAAAGTTAGATGTGTTAAAGATCTTTTGCATTCTACTTGGAATAAGAGTCAATAGCATTTAGCTGCTGAATACATAATAGTATAATCGGAATGTAGACAGTCCGAAACATCATTTAACAACATAACTCTTAAGAGCTGACTTTGTTGCTATTCCTTGTAAGCTCTTTTTGGGCCTAATTGGTGAGCAGGGTCACATACCATCTATACTGGTAGTTTGAAGACTTTTCCTACCCTGGAATCTGTGTGAATATTATCATTTCTTTGCTGAAGAAATCATATCAACATGCTGGTGTGCAACGAACTTGTAAAGAAAGGAATTCCTGTATCAATCATTAAATGGTAATGAATAATTATTTCTACAACTTCTTAGTTTTGAAAAGTGCTTGTATATTTCTGTGGAACTATATGGGACAGCACAGGCACTCTGTGTGACAATTAATATATTCCATTGCCCTGTATTAACTTGTAGGAACATATAGCCTCATTTAAAGTATGTGAAGCACTTTCATTCTCTGTACAGGGAAGAGTTAAAGCATAGAAGGATGCAAACAATTTTCCTGAAAACAAAGGTATGTGTAATTATGTAAATGAAGACTATAGGCAATGTAGAATAAAGAGCTGAAGTAATATTAGAACTTAATATTTTTATGTAACCCATTTTCAACCTTAGAATTTCTCTTTGTCAGAATAAATGTCTATGTAGATTTTTATTGGTTCTCTGAAGCTATTTGAAAGAAGTCTGTGAAATAGTATTTTCCTTTTGTTTTACTCCTTGCTAATACATGGAACACAAAATCTGTAGGGATTTTTTGGTGCATTTTCCTACAGCCTATCCAATTTTGAATATGACTCAAAATTGTCATTTAATTATCTTTTCTTGAAAAGAAACATTTTCTGTCTGTGTAACAGCACCTACACATTTGCTGTGGTCTGGAATTTGGGACATTTTTGTTTTGTGTGGGGCAGCTGGAGCAATTGAGAACACAAATGCAATTACATTACATGTTCCTTAGTTAAATGTTGCTGAGATACAGAGTTGAAACCCAAATGGTTTTGTTGTTGCTGTTGTTAATGGTATCTGAATAATGACCACTGTAATCATGCCTCTTCTGCTAGTCAGTGATAATACAGGAATTAAACGAAAACCAGACAATTTTAATTCAGGCAAATTTAAGTCAAATTCTGAGCTTTTAATGGCTTACACATAAAAAACTACCTAGAACAGCAGGAATCTAAGTCTTTATTTTATTTAGGAAAGTGATAAAAGGTATCTAATTTATGACTAGGGACTGCTTTAAAATAATTGAATATGACTGTGTGCTGGAGTTATACACACTGTTGACAGACTATAATTTCATTTTAACACCATTATGGGAAGGCAATGCCATAGAATAAACCTGTGTTCTTTCTGGAAGGCTATTAACTACATAGATAATTTTCATGTACACCTATGTGTACATGAATACATTTATAATTTTGCACATATGTATGCACCCCCATGCAATTGCAACACATGTTGCCCATATTTAGCAAATAATTAAGAAATTATGCTTATTTAAATCAAGAAAATATGCATATACTTCTCTTTCTCTGATTGCAATTGACATGCAGGTATATAGCAGGTATACAGGTAGATACGTTGTCTGCTAATATAGGTGATCCGTAGTCAACTTCTAAGACAATTTGACAGGCTGTAATTCTTAATAATAATTTTCCTCTGTTTCTGTTTGAAAAGCCAAATGTCTCTTTTGATCTTCAGCTGCCAAATGAGAACTTTTTTGTGTGGCTATAAATATTATAGCTAAGTATTTAGCTAAAGAATCTTGGCCATAGCCATGTGCCAGGAACAGTGTTATGGCAGCCAAACTACCCCACTGATATACCCCTCTTTTTTGGACATGAAATGGCTTAAGGTTTGTGTATTAAGTGAGATTCAAAGTAAAGCTAAGCCACCAGTCTTGTGAGAAATACAGAAAGGAAAGTACAGTTCTGCCTTACTGTTTCTCCCACAAGATTGTAATGAAATGTCGACTCAAGCTGATTGTAAAATTATGATTGTTCTCATGGGATGGGAAGGCAAGAGCTTTAGACATCTATTGAAATGGATGTATAAATAAGACCTATCATTAAGAAAATTACTATTAAATCCTGTATTAATCTAGTTTGAGCTGGAAGTTTCCAGAAGGTTGAGCATGCTCTATGTGAAACTGGGAGGTCACACAAGTAATGGTGTACTGTATGATTTCTGAAAACCAAATGCCTTCCCAAAATCAAAAGTCAAAAGATATACTGTGTGACAGATGGAGCAATTACATATAAAATGGAAAGAAATAGCATCAGCTTAAACAGTAGTTGATAATTTTTTTGCTGCCATTAGAGGTTTCAGAATGGATACATAAAAGGCAAGCACTGGTAAACTGCATGCAGGTGACCTGACTACATTATATATAGATGATACATATTATCTGAAAGGAGGAAGATGTAGGATAAATTGAGAATACACTGGGAAGACTTGCAACCCCAGAAAATCCGTTTCTGAATGAGATTTTTATTTATTATAAAAGGAAATGTGCCCCAGACAGTGTGCTCGCAGTGGGGTGACATCTTCATTTGTGATAGATTTTTGCCTGGGATCAAGACTGAATATGAGAATACAAGGTGATTTTACATCCATAGCTAAATGAAATCAAGTGTTTTTTAAAAGCACATGGGTTAGTGTTTCAGCATGAAAACCTTCTAAAGAGAGATGCTAACAAAATTAAAGTTTACAACTGCATTACTCATAGAGCTTCTTAGGGAGGAAAAAAGGTAGCCCACATAGATCCCTGCTTTCTTATGGCTACATTGACTGGCACTAGTTTGGAACTGACTCATATGTCTATGTTACTCTGTATCTTTACTGTCACACTATATCCAGGGGAAAGAAATAATAAAAGAAACATTTTCTTTTATTAATATAATAAAAATATCATTTACAAAAGAAGTTTGACACAGTTCAGTAAGGAATTACACCATGCATTTTTCACTTTTCAATGAATGGAATTTTAGGACATATGAAAAGAGGTCACCTGGCATTTAATATATACCTTATGAAGTCACATCTTTTTCTAGTTGTCATTAACTAGACTAGTAAGGCCTCTTATAACTTTTTAAAACATGAGCTTCTATACAAATTTAATTTTCAGCAGAGCTATGATATCTACAATGTATTTAATGTATGTAATTAAATGGTTCCTAGACTTGACCATTTCAAAAATAATTTCCTATCCTATTTTGAATTTTGAAATATTTTTCTTTGGTACTTTTCATCAGCATGAAAAGTGAAACATGAACCTTGCAAACCGAGAACTCCAGTCAAACCCTAGATTGTTCAATAGAGATACTCCTGGAATTCAGTTTTTAATGTGCTAGATCACCACTGCTATCTGCCCTGCCCTCCACTCTACTGCCAGCTCCAGTATTGCTGTTAAGCTTTACCATCTATGTTTCATGTGGGATGAATGAGTAAACACTTTTTAGACTGCAGAAGAGCCAATCCTATAATGCAGAAATAACGTGTGCTTGGTGCATGGGAATCCAAGGCTAAAACTGGTACTCTGTTGATTTTTATATATATGGGGAAGAAAAATGCCTCAACCCCTAAAACAAGCCCCAAAGCAGAGAGAAGCACTGGTTTACAGGACAAGCAGTTGCTGCAGGCAGGGAATTCTCCTGAGCCACGGGAGATTCCGAGTCATATTCCCATTCTGTCTCCTAGATTAATGACTTGAGGTGTAACCGTAAGTTCACGTTAGAGGGATAGAAAGTCTTTTATTTATTATGACAGGGAATATCATCTTCTCATTGAAGTTTCAGGTAAAAAGGAATCAACATTTTAAACAAAAAACACACAACATGGTTGGAAGATTCTGATTTTTCCACTGTATGTGAGGTAATATGTTTCTGGAAACTTACATTTTCAAAAGATCAACATAAATTTTCTTAAAAATGCTTCTGAGTATCTTAAGTATTTTTGGTGCTACTGAAATAATTCCAACAATAACAATGCTGTTCTTCTCAAACAGTTCCATACCAAATTTATAATCCACATGGCTTGTATCAAAAATAATGTTGCCAGGAGGATGAGGGAAGGGATTGTCCCCGTGTACTTGGTACTGGTGAGACTGCACCTTGAGTACTGTGTTCAGTTTTGGGCCCCTGACTACAAGAAAGACATTGGTACTGTAGGTGCTGAAGCATGTCTAGAGAAGGGCAATGAAGCTGGCAAAAGGTCTAGAGAGCAAGTCTTGCAAGGAGGGGGTGAGGGAACTATCAGTTTTTTAGCCTAGAGAAAAGGAGTTTGAAGGGAGACCTTATCGCTCTCTACAACTACCTGAAAGGAGACTGTAGTGAGGTGTGAGTTGGTCTCTTTTCCCAAGTAACAAGTGTTAGGATGAGACAAAATGGCCTTAAGTTTTGCCAGGGGAGATTTAGATTGGATATTCAGAAACATTTCTTCATTGAAAGGATTATCAAACATTGGAACAGGCTGCCCAGGGAAGTGGCTAAGCCACAATCCCTAGAGGTATTTAAAAGTCATGGAGATGTGGTGCTTAGGGACGTGTTTTAGTGGTGGTTTGGCAGTGTTAGATTAATTGTTGGATTCAAGGATCTTAAAGTTTTTTTCCAACATAAATGATTGGGTAATTCCATGATTTAATGATCCTATGGCTAGTATCCACAGTATGGAGTAAATCCAATGTGGTAGGACACAGAAACCCAGTCTGAGAACTCATCGATGTAATACATTTTATCAGATCTCAAAATGAAAAAAACCCCATCCTCAAATCCAAGAACTTAGTTATAAAATATATTCTAGTTACTAAAAGACAAATGAAAGAATAAAAGACTATTCCACAACACATAGGAGAAACAGCATTCTGACTGTATTGAATTGTAATGAAATACATTTATATTAGATTGTTCTGAAAATTTACTACTCCATTGTTTCTTCAAGCTGTGAAGAATGAAGCAAAAGAAATAAAGAATATTGCAGATAGCTTCAAATCATTGCATACCTGTGTTATGTGATAGTTGTGTCTCATCACATCTAGTAGCACCGTGTGGTGACATTTTCTGAATTTACATTACATTTGTGTTGTTCTTTCTGAAGTGCACTGAACCGGAGTCACTTCAGGAAGAACATTACAGAGAAAATCCTTGCAATATGTTCCTTATACACACACACACAAACACACACACATGTGACTTGGGGGGAATAATAACTGAACTAAAATGTTTTGTGACACATCTACTTCTTTCACTCAAATTACTTTAAATGTGAATTACAATCTGAATAATTAAACATACAGTGTTTATGTGGCTCTCTATATATGTGGTCAAATTGATTTTATGATTTTTAAATTCATAGAAATGATATGTGGTAGTTGATTTTATATTTGCATGAGATGATCACGTTTTTATCGAATAGTTAGAAGACTACCTCACTAAGGGAACTAAGAATAAAATTTATTCTGTTTTATGCTTTCAAACTTGTGTCTAGGTGGATTTATTGTTCATGAATAATTATTTCTCATTTTTTTTACATTAATCAAAAATAGTTTAAGGGCAATTTAAAGGTGGAATACTTGGTTATCTAAATACAAAATTGATTTTATTTCAGTAGCACTTGAGAAAGGATTCAACCTTCATTGGTCTAAAACTAATTTGGAAAAATATAAAAAAAAGGACAAAACTTGGATGGTGACAAAGATTTAGAGCCAATATCTAATGTTTCTGAAAGAAATTGATATGGCGTGTATGGATGTGTGTGTATGTGTGTGTGTGCCTGTATACACCTTAAAAGTATATGAAAAAGTATATTGAATAACAATTAAAATATATTCTTTACTATATCTTCTAATAAATAAATGTAACTTCATTATCATGGTAAGTAACTGTTTTCAGTTAATTTCTATGTTTTTCTAAAGACCATGAAATGTGATATAATGTGAACGAAGGCTACTTCTTGACAAATTTCATGTCTAGGATTGACTCATCTCTGTTTCACCTTTGTTTATAGTCTGTTGTTTTAAATAACTTTTTTGTCATATGGGAAGCAAGATTAAATTTTAAGGAGGTTTTTATACTTTGTCTTGGTCCATTCAAATTGTGTGAGACAATAATAATTTTATTTGATGAGGATGAATAAAATGTAAAGCCATTCAAGACAGTGATTGAAGGAATTATTTCTTCAAGGCTACAGAACAGAATGAAATAAATTGCATTTCTTATGTAGAAACCATAATTTGGTAAATTTTTAATACACTTTTTTGGTTTATATTCTTTTTTATTAGCACATTTATTTTGTTTTTGCAGAAATCACTTTTAGCTAAAGTAACTGCATTATCACAGAATACGATACATTTTTTCAAATATTTTCAATTTGTTCTTCTTGACATTTTATGTTTATGTGCAGTTTGCATTTTTTTGTTTTTCAATTTCAAATGTAACAGATTTTGACATTTTTGTTACATTTTTTTTTTGTACTAGTGGGTTTTTTATTTTTGAGAATCTGCTGTTTTTGAATTCTCTTTTTCCCTTTATTCTCCTCCTCACTATGATCCCAGGAGCCAACACAAAGAAAAGCGCAGATGATATAACCAGTAATGATCGTGGTGAAGATGAAGGTATTTTTTGTTTTTTCAACGCTCGACCCTGATGCATGAACATAAACTTTTAAATTTTTATTATAATAATTATTATTGTTATTGTTATTGCTGTTATTTCAACATGATTTTTAGTCCCTTATTTGCAGAAGCACACTTCAGTGTGCTTCTTTATTTTCTTCTTTAGAAATTACTTTAATTGTTTTTCTTTTTAAAATCTGAATTAGCATATAGATGACTACAATTCTTCTGTGAAATAGGTGTAAATGTTATTCCTAAATGTGTGTGAAGTGAGTAACCTAAATATTATTTGAAACCACATACTTTCCCCTCCCTGTTCTTTCTTAGGATAAGAAAATGGAATTTAAAAACATGCATGTGCTTTTTTCCTACATTTTGTAAATTCACCTGTTTGAAATTCATGAAACTCACATATATCCTTCCTTTCACTTCCACTGTTTCCCCAGTGCACATGCTGTACGTTTTTGCACTTGAACTGTGCTTTGTCTTTGCTATTTTTATTTACTTAATTATTTTTTTCTCACAGGATGTGGTTTATATCAGGACACACACACACACACAAAAAAAAAGAAGCTGTTGATGTTGTTTTATTGTTTTTGCCTGTAATCAGCCAGCCTCTGAGATACATTCATTCAACTTGGACCACATTCCCACTGAAATCAATGACAATCATTTTCATTGACTTCTTTCAGAGTTGGATTGGATTCCCTGAAAGGAAATGCTAAATTTCAGAGTGAAGCGCACAAAAAAAGTTTTACAAGGAAATACTTTTATCATGCCTTGGTGCAGCAAAGCTAATTAGGATGCACCAAAATAGAAGCCATTAAATCTTCCTCTATTTTCACCCTTCCTTTTCATTAAAGTCACACTGACAGCTTATTTTACTTTACATATTGACCAAATTCAGAAAAATATTTTCAAATTAATTGGGAAGATAACAAACTTAGTTTGTTGGTCTGGTTTTGGAGCAGTGTTTCTTATTCCTCTCATGCTTGGCCAATCCAAAGTGTTATTCCATGACATTTTTCCTGTTTTCTTCTATCTGACAACAGTTCAAATAACTTTGAAACATTTGTCTGCTCTGTTTCCCTTACAATCATGCATGCTGCAGTGAGGACACTATCTCCTCTTTTCCTGGGAGTTCAGCTCAATTGTAGCTACTCTATCAACATATATAATACTGTAATAAAAATCTCTGGTCTCTGATTCACACTGGTTGCCCTCTACTGCACCACTTTCATTGCTGAATTGTACTATTTCTTATAAGTAACATACAAAAGCGAAATTGCTTTAAAAATGTAAGATGATAGATATTGGATTATGAATACATTATTATTTAGACATCTTAAAACATTACAAAACATTAGGGTTTTATCATTATTGAGGGCATCCACTTTAGACCTAAGCACATGGAGCTTGTTTCCTCTATGTTGAAGCTAATCATGTTCCCATTGAAAGGGAAGAGGAAACCTTCCATTTACTTCAGCCGTGAAAGATTCAAGCCTGAGGAAGGATTAAATACAACAAATCATGGCCTGAGACTTCATAGCGAGAGGGGAAAAATGTTAAATAATTGTTGCTTTCATTTTTTGAGGGCTTATTTGAGCCCTCACAGATTAAATGCTTTCATGTACTTTGCTGAAAATGTTGAGTATAAAAAAAATGCATCCACTAGATGCTAGATCCACTTATTGCTTTATATGATGTTTAATAGCCACCTTACTCTTATAGTCATAACAATTAAAAAGATCTTACCACAAAACCTTTTGTTCAGCTGCTCAAATACAACACATAAAATACAACACATAAAGTATTTATCTTTTTATGAAAATAAGGCCGATTCTACAAGAAGCCTTAAACTCTGACAAATAGATAGGTGTATACTGGAGCCTGAATATAGGTTCGTTGCACTCAGCTGACAATTTTGATATTTAGGGTAGTACATACACGTGAGTAAGGTAAAAGTCAACCATAGGAATATGAACAGTAATTTGAGCATATTTACCTTTAAATATGCTCAAATTACATGTATAAAATATTATATATGTGGTGTCTCATTACCGATCACATATTTGGCATCTTAGAGTATTTCCTAACAAACTTGAGAAAAGAGAAGAGTTTTGGAAGGCTTTCAAAATGGGGCTCCCTACTTCTATGTATTTAGCTCAGCATTTGCTTCCCCCACTTCCCTTTTCCGTTGTTCAATATATGCGTATCCTACCCAAAGTAGAATAAAGCTTTTTTTTTTCTTTTTTCTTTTTTTTTCTTTAATCCTGATTGAATATTCAGGGACTCTGATATCCTTTGTATGTTGTACTATATGTTTGGAAGAGGTGCTCCTATTCCACCTGCAGATTCACTGAATTATTTGTAAAAGGTCAGCTTCCTGAATGTCCTTTGTTTTTCAGAGGAGTTTAGTCCCTATTCCCAGTGTTTCTGTGAAGAACATAAGTTCTTACTTTAAGTAGTCTGAACCACTCTGGGGTTATTAGAGGAAGAGATATGAATACGGTCCTAAATATACCCCAAATCACTGATTAATGTATCTTAAAAATTCACTCTGGAGTATGAAAATATTACTATCCATTTCATTTAACTTTCTTTTAGAAATAAAGACCCATCTGTTTAACTGCTTGATAAGTAAAGGGCTTTTCTGTTCTTTAGGCTTTAGCTACTATGACAAAGAAAAGTACAACACAAAAGACATCATTTGCTTTAAATAAAAAAAATTGGGTTGTGTATTCACATAAAGTCTCTGTGTTTGTTAACTCTTAGTATATTTGAAAAAAAGGAATAGTTTATTATGTTTAATTCTATCAGAACAATTAGATTTTGCGATATTATCTCTTACTGAACTATTGGAAATATAATTTCAACAATTATGTCTCGGTGAGGAATGGGAAAGCATGGATCATTATTGCAATTTTATTATTAAATGTACTTCTGTACAGATACTTCTAAATTGGCATGTATTTGAATCAGAATCTTCTAAAAACAGACAAGATTATTCTGTAATTTGATTTTTCTCTTTAGGCTTTTAGACATTTATATTCATAGTAAATTCCTTATAATAACAATGACATTTCAGGTGTTCTGAGAACATTATAGAGGAACTAGCATTTGAAGTAACCAAGAGAGATACTCAAATTATAAATATTAGGCCTGCAGGATGATTCTAAACTGTGCAAGCTAGCTGATTAAAGTAGTGGTGGTGATAGTGAAAATATAAGAAACAATTAAGAATATTTTTGTTATAAATTGTTAATGTCATATTTCATTATTTTTTATTACTTTATTATGTTCTCCTTACTTGAACTTTTTCAGACATTCATGATCAGAACAGCAAGAAACCCGTTATGGTCTACATCCACGGTGGATCTTATATGGAGGGAACTGGAAATATGATTGATGGCAGCATTCTTGCAAGTTATGGAAATGTCATTGTTGTCACTCTCAATTACCGGCTGGGGGTTTTAGGTAAGTGACTCCTTTCTTCATCACCAATTCTGCAGAAATGTTTCGTTGCTTAATTTATCTACCAATCAATCATAGATCCTTGGGCCATTTTTGTTGTTGTTTTTTTTAAACAGAACATTCTCGCTAGTGGGTAGTTTGACCCTATTATATTAATCTTTAATTTCTGTTCAATATTTTATGGAAACTGAGCTAGGCTACATGTCCCCTTGTTTTTGACAGCTGCCTTCACCTTAGAGAAAAATGACTGGATATTTATAATTATGTTAGTGCTGCTTTATGTCAAATTTGCAATCATATCCTATCTGCTGGCTCAGTGATTTAACAAGTTTTGAGAACTTGTGTCTTTTTCTCATTAAAATCTTCTTAATTCCATGTAAAAAGGGAGGAAAATTAATCAACAAAGAGTACTCTCCAGTTTCAAAACAATTGGTAATGGTAGGAAGAGGGAAAAATATGACTGTTTACCTGTATTTATTATTATTGTGTATAAATTGGGTTTTTTCAGGCAAATGTAGAGGTAATACAGACAAATCAGGCTATATACACTGATGGAATTAAGTTGCAGGTAATATGGAGTCAAGAGGTTTCAAGGAGTGATGTAAAATTATCGTCCTAAATATAAAAAGCTCCATAACCTTGAGTTATAATATTGAGACAATTTAACAAAAGCTGTACCTTCTTGACATTATAAATATTCTTCTGCTGGTGTTTTGAATTGAATAATTGATTGAATAAAGAAATTTAGAACCATGACAACAGAGCAAAAAATCTTTTCTGCCTTCTCTGTGATTCTGACTCCTGGATATTTGTATGTACCAAGCTTTTCTCAAAATTAAGGTTTATTTATTGAAGTTCTACTTTTCCATAGAAAATTAACCTAAAAAATTTTGATTATAATAGCAGACACTAGAAATATATTTTATATAAATGAAAAAGCATATAGTCAATATAAAATAGCATATAGACTGTTAGAATGCTCAGCATTTTGCATACACAAGATAAAGTACAGTAATTTTTTGTGGGTTTTTTTATTTTATTTTATTTAGCATGGCTTTTAGAAAGATTTTTCATCTTGTTTTACTTGATAGCAAATCTGATCTATATTGCCAGCATGTACTATTTTGGAACACAGGAAGCTTCTTTTGCTGAGTTATGATTAATGTGATTAATATGTTTCAACCTCATTAGAGTACTGAGAATGTTTTTCTGATTTTGACTCTCGTTTCAATACAAAAGAGCATTTTTCCTGTGTTAGAGTCAGATTTAAATGTACAGCCAGGAGCAGAAAAGAGATATTTTGTTATATTTCATAGAATCATAGAATATTTGGATTAGAAGGGACCTTAATGATCATATGGTTCCAATCCCCTGCCATGAGCAGGGATACCACCCACTAAGCCAGGTTACTCAAAGCTCCATCCAACCCTGACCTTGCACTCCAAGAGTCTGCTGGACTGCCTAGCTTGCTGTGCTGCTTTTCCAGCAGATGTCAGGGTGATTAAAGCTCCCCAGCGGGATCACAGTCTGCAAATGTGATGCTTTCTGTAGTTGAAGTAAGAATGCTTCATCAACATCCTCCCCTTGATCAGACAGTCCATAGTAAACACTGACCACAAGGTTTCCTTTGTTGGCTTGGCCTTTAGTTTTCACCCAAAAGCTCTCAACCTGTTCATCTCAGTTTTTTCAAAGACAGCTGTCTGTAGTCAGTCCATATCTTTATATAGAGGGTAACCACCCCCCACCAGTTTAAAGCCATTGACTACAACAGTGTAGTTGTGTGATTCATCACACCAGGTTTCAGTGACAGCAATTAGATCATAACTTCCTCGCTGCATAGTGGCTTCCAGCTTCTTTTGTTTGTTATCCATGCTGTTTGCATTAGTATATAGACACTTCATTTGGGCTATCAACCATGTCATCTTTTTAGAGGAAAATTCCCTATTTCCTGTTCCCCTGTTGGTTGCTAATTCATCAGCGGCCCCTGGCTCTTCTCTGTTACTCAAAACTCCATCCCCTTCCCCTGCTAAATTAGTTTAAAGTTCTGCCTATAAGTCTTGCCAGCTTGTTGGCGTAGAGGCTCTTCCCTCACTTCTTCAGATGAATCCCATCAGCTCACAAGAAACCTGGCTTCTCAAAGGGAGATCCATGATCACAGAAGCCAAAACTTTGAGTATGGCACCAGTTACACAGCCAGGCATTCACCTGTTCAATTGGCTTCCCACTTTCTGAACCCCTTCCTGTGACTGGGTGGATAGAGATCACCACCTGTGCTCCTGATCCTTTTAATGTTGCTTTGAGGAGCATATAGCCTAACTTGCCTTGTTGCATTATCAACAGAACCCACATGGAACAGTAGGAACACATGATACTCTGTAGGGTTCATCAGGCTTGGCAGCCCCTCAGAGGTGTCATGAATATGAGCTCCTGCAGGAGCTGGTAGGTCCTACTAGGAAGCAAACTTATCTAGAGAAATTATCTGAATGGCAAATAGTTGCTTTGGCTCTCAGTAGGGAATCTCCAGTTCCTAATAACTTATGTTTTTCTGGTGGCAATAGTTCTGATGTAGATGAGTGGTTGGATCAAATTTGCATGTTTGGCTTTTCCTGGATCCTGTCTGTTACAGAGATGCTCTTCATTGTCCAACCCCAAAACATCATGTCTGTTATATAGGAGCACTTCAGGGGATGGGGAAAGGTTCTTCTTCTTCCTTTAACAGAGACAGGTATCCGGTGTCTTCCATCTTGTGAGTTACTTGTTTTATACAGCTCGAGGCTGGATTCAGGTTTACCTTAAGTCAGGGCTGTGCATTTAGTCTGGGACAGTGCACAGTAGCATGTTTCAACCTCCTGCTCACATTCCTAGATACTACATTCCCTGGTGAGATCCTCTGCTAACACAGCTACTTGATCGAGGAGTTATGACAACAATTGCTGCCTTTAGCTGCTATAGGGACTTCCATATAATGAAGCTGCATGCAATCTAAGGTGTGGAGAGCTTTTACAGTCATTGGGAGGTCTAGATAGGAAAAACAACATAGGCTGTTGTTTTTCTATTCCGATTTCAGCTACAGGACTGGCAGTTGTGGTGGGTCAACACCACTTTCTTTCAGCAGGTCACAGTCTCCTTATAAGTCCTCAGAAAATATAGCGCACTTATAAAATGATAATTCTTTTGAAAGACATTGTTCTTCTAATTTTAATGCCCTGGTGACTTAAGCTTCTAGGTAAGCTTGCATAGCTATCAGCTATCTGGGTTGACTGTTGAGGCTGCAGCCTAAGCCTGCAGGCCAGAAGAGCAGGCAGCAGCCCGGTCACTGGCAGGGTTGGCACATGAACTGCCTCTCAAACTGCTGACTCTGCCCCCAACTGATGCCGTCCCTGTTTGCACAGCCAGTTTGCTGTGTTCCCTATGGCTGGCACTTCCCAGGGTCTGTTTATGTGCAGCTTTCTGTGGTTTGAACTGGTCATGGAGACAGCTGGCACCATCCCTCATGAGACCTATCTCCTGCTAGCTTGAACCTCTCTCATCAGCAGACAAAGAATCCCGGGAGCCCAGGCACTCCTGAGGACCTCTCAAGTCTCACACTGCTGGCAGCAGAAGGCAGAAGGCAACTGCTGCTGTCACTGCTCAAATTAGATTCCCAGAGGTTTAAACTGTAGAAACAAATCCCAGCTTGAGAATCTGGGAATGAATCGATAATAGTGATTAGGTGCTTAAGAAAGCCTGGATTTTGGAAATACATCTCATAGATGAGGGAAATTAAAATTGTTAGGGTCAACTTACTTTACCTGACTATCTTTCACTGAGCTTAGCCTCAATAAATATTTATACAGGCATGGAATATTTTTCAAGTAAATGGAATATAAACTATATGAGTTTCTTTTACTGAGTTCTAATATAGGGGACATATAGGTTCTATACATAGGGGGTTCTATACAGTGCACATACAGGGGTTATGTATACAGAACACACAGGGGTTCTATATAGTGGACAACACTGCACCCTTTGGATTTTAAAACCAGGTTTTAGCAAGTACCATAAAGACAAATTTTCTCCATGTTTTATAGGCAGAAGTCTGGCTGTCTGTTGGCTCTAACCAAAATATAGAAACTTCTACTCTCAGTTAACCAGAAAGCAGGCATCCCAGGCAGAAAAAAAAGGCTTTACTTGCAGTAGCTGTTACATGGTGACCTTCAAGGCTACAAAACATTGTAACTGGATGATAAAGACAAACATCTTCATCTCCATCTTTAACTCTTGCATCTGGCTAAAATATGAACCTTTAAATTGTTGAATGTGCAATATTTGTCTGTAACTCCAGAATACAGAACCACATTTCCTCTCCATCTTGGAGGACTGCAGAGCTGCCCTCAGAATAAGTACCTCATCACTCTCTCTATGTGGGTTCAAGCTGCAAACTGTCAAAATAGCAGACAGCTAGGCCCAAGACTTTCCAACTTTTTAACTATTTCTCTCTATCCTTTGAATAAAAATATTTCTGCAGTTATTCCTTCTGAGATTTCTAGATCCCCAAGCATGTGCTTACCAATTGTTGATGTTATGTTGATGTTAGAAGGTCATATTTTTCCTTTGGATATAAGTTTAGAGTTATCAACACATATATCCTGGTTAGGATCTTTTGGGGCCAATAAAACAGAAAGATTTAGCTTTTTTTAAAACTTATTTTACTGGTCCCTATTCAAAGTGGAGTGCTGCAGTGTTTTGTTTAATTTCTTGTATACTTTAAGGTTTGGGAGGATCCTGCCTCTGCCCAGCTCAGGAGCTTTTGTTCCTACTCATACCTCAACACAGTGACCACTGAAGACTCTGTTGGAGCTGGACAAAATTGCGAACTTGTCCCAGTGCAAGGCAGTGCTCCTGTATCTTGATAAATTCAATACTGTAACATATAGAAGCACTAAGTCCT
This sequence comes from Scolopax mira, assembly GCA_004320125.1. Lineage (NCBI taxonomy): Eukaryota > Metazoa > Chordata > Aves > Charadriiformes > Scolopacidae > Scolopax > Scolopax mira. Next base: position 63,822 of record BJBW01003648.1, read on the forward strand.
GATGTCTCTCCACCACCACACCATGCTATGTAAGATGACAGTATTTTTTATAAATTTATAAGTGTTATTCAACAGTTGAGTTGAATTTTCAAAATTCCCATATTATTTAGGGAATTATTTAAATGAAATAATGGAAATTCAGCACACTGGAAGGATTAGGAAAATAGATGTCCTAATCCAAAGAATGTTCAAGTATTAGAAATATCCCATTAGAAAATGGGATGCTTTGAACTATCTGACTTACTCAATGTAAGTATTTCCTCTTCTTTATCTATACTCTTAGTCTTCACAGATATGGTTTAAGAAGTAACAGCTTTTCAGCCTAGCTATAAACACTGTTTTAGTGACTTTTTTGGGATTGTGTCAGCAAGAAAAATACAGAACAGGGATTTATCATAGAAAAGAATCATAGAATTGTCTAGGTTGGAAGGGACCTTTCAGATCATCTCGTCCAACCATCAACTTAACACTGACAAAAAGCATCACTAAACCATCTCCCTAAGCACTGCATCTATCTGTCTTTTAAATACTTCCAGTGAAGAATTTTTTCTGAATATTCAATCTAAACGTCTCCTGGAGCAACTTGAGGCTGTTTCGTCTTGTACTGTTGGCTGTCACTTAGGAGAAGAGACCAACACCCATATCACTAAAATCTCCTTTCAGGTAGTTGTAGAGAGCAATTATGATTATTATTGTCTTACAGTGACATGACCTGAATTGTTTGTCTCATAGTGAGACTTCAATATGCTGAATCCCTGTTTAGCTTGTATAACAGTAAAAACCTGAGAAATCTCCCCCTTCAAAAAAACCCAACCCAAAGCAGTAAAACCAAAGCCTGAAAGCCCCAGCACAGTTTTTGAATGTGGTTAAATTTAGCCCTGGCATTACACACTTTGAAGAAAAAAAATCTTAAACAATCTTCAAAAAAGTTATCATATTAAAATATGAACTTGGTGTTCTAGAGTGAGCTATTAAAAACAAAACCAGAGATGAATTCTTGAAATATGAATCAGACATTTTGCAAGCCAGAGTGTTATTACATAATAAAAGGAAAAGACAAAACCTGAGATGAATTCTAGAAGTATGAATCAGGTGTTTTGGAAGCCAGAGTTAAATGAGACATCTACTGCAGTAAATTAGATGCACTCAGAGTTCAAAATTGTAAAATTGACTTAGCATTTCTGAGACTGCTTTCAATTTAATATTTTTTTCCTCTTAGAATTCCAAATCATGCAGATAAGAATAGCCTATCTTTCATCTATCTCCCTTTTTGTCAAGAAACATCCATTTTAAGTAATCTCCTAAAAGGCTGGACTTCCTCATAGAAATTATATCCACATGTAATTATAGCTCCCTATAAATGATCATATTAGGCAGTGTAATATAAATCAGCTTTCAGTTTACAAGGAGGGTCAGTACTTCTGCAAGTTACTGAGAAGCTTAGCTTTCTTTACTTCACTGAGTGCCTGGTTTGCAGGTTAAAGCAATGCAAATGAATTGCTTAGGGTTTGACTGACTATTGTAGGTCCCTTACAACTGAGCTATGTTCTGCGCCATTCTGTACTATTCTATTCTATTCAGCACTAGTCAAAGCAAGCAAGTAGTATATGATGTCTCAAGACAGGTTCTTCCATATTGGCACTGTATAAGAGTCTACAATATATCAAGTTTTATCTTCACTGGTGCAATTGTTCAGAATGACTCCTTTGTGGGTATTTTATATTCAGAAATGTAGATATCTGTTACCTTTTTACCTCCAGACAGCCCTTCTTTATCTCCAGCATGTGTGTCTCCGTGAGTACAGGAAACCTAGAAGTGATCTGCTGGTAGAAAAGTTAGATTAATTACACGTGGAAATGACCCAGGAGCTGGAAAATGCTAAGTAAACCACAGTTTCATGCTTACACAAGAAAGGAGGTTTATTTAAGCTCAATTTAGTTTATAATGACTGTTTGCATTGCTGAAGCCAATGCAAACTTGACTACGTTGCCTCACCGACATCTCTAAGCTTCATGAAGAAGATTTCCTGGCCAGTTTGGTCCCTGGCCTGTCTTCTTAGCCAAAAATCATCTAGTGTCAGTTATCATAGCTGATTTTCTACTTCAGTGGAACTCTTAAATTCCCAGCAATGACACAGAAGTGTTAATTCCATTACTCTCAACATGTTTTTGTAGACATCAGAATTATGATCCTCCTTTCTGACATTAGATACATTCCTTTCACATAGTGAGTGCATGGTAGCACTGTGATTGTACCTCACAATCACAAATGCACTTAATAGCTTGTTCTGCTTTCATACGGCTTTTATAGCATCTGAACTCTCAACAAGCTTAGATAACTTCCATGTAATTTTGTAGTAAGGGGCAAGTATGGACATCCATGAAATGCGATTGTCAAACTGGAATTTAGCAAGAACCTATTCACAGAGAATTTCTTTTGCATAAATGCAACAAAATCTCCTTCCTCCAGGCCTGACTATATAGGTTATGATAAAAATTGTTTTCTGAGAGTATGCTTTACAATTTTTATCATAACCTATATAGTCAAATAGAACAAGAAGCTACAATACAATGTAAGAGAAGTAAAAAAGATATGATTTTTGGGTAATTCACTGAGTTTTTTGTCATTCACTGAGTAATCTGCTACTTGTTAATCACTAAGCATACTCAGTTTCTTTAACAATATTTTGTGTAAACTAGGGTTTATAATATACTCTTTTAACAAGTTTGTCCTTACCGTGTGGGAAAGAACAGATATTTGATTTTTGAAAATATATACTAAGTATACTGCTGATATTTAGGCAAGTGCAAGAAAAATGTCCTGATTTGATAAATGTCTTCAGAAATGATGAGTAATGGTTAGGTGTTCTGTCTTTTTTTGAGAAAACTTTTTGTATTGATTTTCTAATATGGATAGAGTACCTGAACTTTAGACAGACAGCAGTGATGACTTTTATCTTTTTTTATCTTTACAATAAATATGTAAAGGAAACCCAACAAATATTGATACTTTGAAAAAGCAATCTGATCTCATGCATTAGCTACTTCCAAAGGAAGGATCAAATGCACAAAATGATGCATGCATTGATATAAGCATGTGTTATGTGTAGTTCTGAAAATGAAATAATGTCATTTAGAGTTTTACAAACTAAAAAGCTTTTTTTTTTTTATTTTTAAAAAATTCTGTGAGATTGCCTGTGCAAACAAAACCAGAGTGAAAATAGAAAACATTCTTGTATACTAAATACAACTTCTTCAAATCTCTATAACTAATTTGAAATGCACAAACGTTTAGGCACATTCTTGTAAGCTGTTTTAATTTAATTGAAAGCTTATTTGATACGATTCTGAACATGATAAAATGCATATGTATCAGTGACTTGTTGTCACATTGTCTGATGGTCAAAATTCTGTTTTCATTATATATTTTAGTATTAAGGTGTATTTTTAATATATATAATCCATGTAAATTTTATGGAGATTCCATAGCTAATCAACTTATACAGAAATAATGCTTTTTAACAATGTAAAGGACATTTTTCCTGAATCTTATGAGAAGAAATGTTGAATCTGTATTCCCTATTTTTTCCTTTGATACTTTGAATTCATAATATCACTACTGATACTCTAAAATATTTATATTAATCAGTGAGCTATTGTGACTAAAAGTTAACATGCTATGAGGTAGTTCTAGTTTACTTAGTTTACATTCCCTAGTAGTGGATACATATGGAAGCATGCCAATCATCACTTGAACTTTTATGGCAACATCAAGGTAAGTGTGACTTTATCTACGTTCATTTAAAACAATATTATGAATTGAAATGTGGCTATGGAAATGTGGCAATTTTTTAATACTAGATACTAATTTAGTTATTAATTCAGCATTTTTTCCCTTTGTAATAACACTGACAGGTAAGAATTTCCTACAGTGTCATTTTTTTTTCAAATACTATGCTTTTAGTTGGTTCATCATTTTTTTATTTTTTTTTTCTGTGAATTCCAACTTCCATCCTTCAAACTGTGTGGTTTTATTCTTATTTGGGCAGTAATGTTTCCATATTAGTAATAAGCCTCTTAAAAAAGACTTGAAGAAAAACAAACAGGAATTATTTGCAGACAGGCCATAGTGAAACTTTGTACTTTAAACGTAGCAAACCTTGACCATAGCAGTAGTTCTTATCTCTCTCTTTTTTCTTTTTCTTTTTCTTTTTCTTTCTTCTTTTGTTTTTTTTTTGGTTTTTTTTTTTTTGTTTTTTTTTTTTATGGGAACAAGTGTATTTTCAATTCATTAGTACTGAGTGGAGCTTTTGCAAGAAGAGACCAAAGCTATGGTCAAATTCTATCCTCACATATACCTATGAAGTAGGCTGAGGCATTTAAGAGCTTGGAGTATACTGTCAGCCTGACACCTACTGTTCATTTTTCTTTGATTTAAGTTGTGAATTTTATGTAACTATTAAAAAATTCAGAAATTGACTCAATGACAGTGATAACCTAGTATAAACCTTAAAGCATTGCTTTACTGTCACCATCTTAATCAGTGATAAAAGAAGTGTTACAAGCTATTGTAACAACCTGAGATTAAGCAACTGTGGCTATAAAGTGAAAGATGGTAAAAAATGAGAGTAATTTTAAAGTTTAAGTGAAGTTCAAATTTGCTTCAACAACTAATACAGTATGTACTGATTAAGGGTAAAAAAACCCCAACAACTCAATACTCAAGGTACAAAACCTTCCAGTTCATCTTTCTTACTGGCAAACTTATTTAAATTTGGAGTTACAGTCGTTCTTCTCACAATTACAGTATTTCAATATAAATTTGAAGGGGAGAAAATGAAAGTTACTGGTTGCTCATGCTTCCAAGGATGTGCTGGCCTACTCTGCAGTTTCTCTCAAAATCTAATCTTGCAGAAATGAATGACTTCATAAATTATCCAGTTGATTTTTCTTTCACGCTTATCTAAGCCTGTGGTAGCCAGCAGGCAGTTTGTGGAAAGGACTTGGAAATTACGGACCACAGCTGTTCTTTTTCTCCCCTATGCAACTAATATTATTTTTTTGCAGGAGCTAATCTAATTAAACTTCACAGTTTTGGAAACTCTAAAAGAGGTTGGAAGCCACAACACAGCACCGACCGAAGTGCATACCATGAAGCCATGTAGAGTTGAGCTTGCATTTGAAAGAAACAAGTTGCTTTTAGCAACTTGCATGAAAGTCCATTTCCAGCTACAGTTTGTAAAGGCTTACTGGCAGCTGTCAAGTTTTTTTATTAAGGCTCTTATTGAAATCAGAAGCTGATTAGGTTTGCTTCTTGTTTTCATTTGCCTATACCTTGTGATCAGTGATAAAAACTTACAAAAGCATAAATTATATCAATTTTTTTAGCAGTTAGGGAATTATATTGTCCACAAGAGAAATGAAAAAGTGGTGGAAACAGACTGGGAAATCTGAAACTCTTGAATCTGTGTAAGAAATCTCTGAGTGGAAAGGCAGGACTTCTTCATTGCTTTCTTTCCTTTTTCTGGGGAATCAAATCAGTCAGAACACTGTTCTTCATTTATAATGCTGTTCATAACTATGGGTTAGATCCTGTGGTGGGATAAATCATTAGAAGTCTATTCGATATTGCCCATAATATTAATTTCTCACTTCCTTTTTCTTTTTAAGATTTATTATGCGATATACATAAATTCTCTTGTCAGAGTAAATCATAAGGATTTTATTCATTGACATCTGAAACTTTATACTTCATGTCACTGAAAAGAAGATGAAAGTTTTAGAATGCTTTTCTTTAATTGAACAAGTATAGGGTAATTTAAATCAGTCTTAATATGGTTGTAAAAGATTTTCACAATATTTTTGGTATTCTCAGACTTTAAAAACTAATTTAGAGCATCAAGCCAAATGCAATGATGATATAATGATAATACATACATTGCTTATATTGTAGCTTTCTATAGAAAAAGAAATGTGAATGAAGTTCTAAGTGCTTTGAAGACAGTAAGAAGTTTACTAGTCAGATCAAATGTGTTCAAGATTTCAATATATTTAATCTGTTTATTTCACAAGAAGCCATCAACATGATAGTCTGTGTTCTTAGAGTTTTGTACTATGTATTTTGGCTAAAACTAAGTACCCTTTTTGGGATCTGTAAAAGGGTAAAATAAATGCTCAGAGCCTTTATCAGAATTGAAGAGAGTAAAACCAGAAGGAATATAGTTTTCTTCACAGAAAGTATGTTAATTTGCCTAAAATCAGATCTTAGATGTGTAAAGAAATTCAAAACCAATCCCTGTAACTGCTGCATAAGCTTATGTTTTCATTTCTTCTAGAAGTGTTAAACCAATGTTTAACATTTACTCAGATATGTGACTCTATTTTTTAAACAATATCCTAAGTTTGCTTTTTCACATTTCATTTGTGTTCCATGTCTGATTGCAAATATTTGTGTTCTGTGAAAATATTTTTACGTTTGAATAGCAAGTAGCTAACTTCCTCATGCTTATGTTGTAATTGCATCCATAACTAATTGAGTTTCTATCCAAATGTATTTCAAAATAGTAGAAAGATATCAAATAACACATTGATTTACACAGAAGATTGTCTAACCCACAACCACTACCAGATCAAGACTAATTAATCATGATAAAAATTTCATGTCCATATATTTTCAGGGGATTGTGTTTGTCCTAGCAAGACATAATCAGTGAAACATCTGTTGAGAATCTTATGCCTTTGGTACAGGTGACTTAGTTACTGTAAACTTTCATGAGATTTGACTATGAAGCTGATTAATTTTAGTTATTTTCCTTTCACCAAAGAAATACAACCAGAATTCCCATTTCTTGGACAGAGGAAAAGATAACCCAAACCCAATGAAATAAAAAAATCCCACATTCTCTACTTACAATTTTTATCTTACTGTGGGAAATAAGAGGAATCAAGCACATATTCTGCCCTAGACTCTGTATTGTTTTTTGTCAATGACTAGGAGTAGTTCTTGATAAAAATACAAGGAATTCAATATCCTCGAATAAAGGGTAGCTTATGGATGCTGTGCTCCTAAAATAGATGAGAGAACAAGCTATGACTCATAAGATCCTAATTTCATCTCTACTTTTTCCTTGCTTTTGGGAGGAATTACATTGCTTCATTTGATGACTTTCTCAAAAAAGAGAAAGGTTTCCGTATTCTTCTAACCTGGATTACAGGTTGATAAATGGGACATACCTGTTTGATCATAATAGTGGAGTGATAAGAGGATAATTGCTTTTCTCCATACATCCATAACCAGGATTTCTGGGTGTGATTATCCAATTTACATCATAAAGTCTCTGGGGAAAAGCTGTCTTTCTGATGGTTGGTTTGTCCAATGCAACAGCTGTCCTTGTCCATGACTACAGCTCCTGACTGTTAATGGCACAGAAATTATTAATGTATGAAGAAAATAGAGCTTCTCTTCTGTTGTGCATTAAGTCTAAGAGCTGTCAGAGTATCATCAGTCAGATTGGCACCAACATATCCATGGCCTTGTTCTCACATCATATAGTGAAGGTAAAATACAACTTCCAGCCTGCCAGCTGCCAACTCAGAGCTCATGTCAGTTTGCATTCCTTGGCTTCTAGTAGGCTCACCATTGTTTTGAGAAATGGTCTCATTTTCGTTTGCAAATGCTAAACATCCATTTCTATGGGAAGGACATTTGAATCACTTATCTTGGTGCATAGAAGTTTCCGTTGCTTGTCAGAAATGCAGAGTTTAACTTGCTTGGTTATTTTATCACAAAAGAAAAAATGGGATTTTGTGAAAAACTCTCAGACTCTCATTTACTTTATTTTTCCTGTGATTGTAATCAAGGCTCCGTTGAAATGTAAACTACTGACAACTTCATAGTGCCTACTGAAGCCAGCTAGCCATGCCTATGTCTGATAAAAGAGAATCAAGCCTAGCTAGCCTTCTACTTTTCTATCAGTGTTGTTGATTTCGTTTATCTCTTAAGCCCCTTTATGATGTTACTTAATAAAAATCTATTCTCATAAGGGTTATTTTTATTAAAATTCAATAGCCTGTCCTATCCTCCCTCTTATGACCTTCATGGAGGATATGTACATGGACAACATATATGAGAAAATATTGTAGAGATTTACTTCAAATACAGTCTTCTGAAAGAGAAAATTTATAGAGAAGAAAAAATTCATTATACATGCCTGTTAAAATAACAGAGCTTGAATTATTATTTCTTCTTCGTAACTGCATTCAATATATTCAATAACCTTTGGGACAAAATTTTCTCACATTCATGATGAGATTCTCCTGCTGTTTAAAGCAATAGGACTTTTACCTTTAATTTTAAGGCATGCAGAAGGCATTCACCTTCAAATTGCTTTCCTGAAAAGGCAACATCTTCTCTTACTGCAGAGAAGGTCTTCCTTTCATTTTAATAACTTGATTTTCTCATTTGCAAAGATAATAGCAGGAAAGAAATCATTCAGACAAAGAAGTTTCTCAGTCTGGTAATCAGTTACCTATATAGCTGACTCATCAAGGACAAATTGCCTGCACCTTGGTATCTTTCAAAAGATAGTACTTAAAAGAAGAATATATTAAAATTCCCATATCTGTAAACATCTTCTCTGTCATCTCAAAGAGGAAAATTTACATTTAGAACCATAAAAAGACAAGTTACCTCAGAAGTTCTAAACTGGTGACATAATACTCTTTCCACATTTTTTTTTTTGATGACTTTGTGTCATCGCTTCACTTGATGTGAAGAGTGTGCATGACTTTGATATATCCTGCCTGAGGGAAATCGAATCGATGGCATAGATTACATAGAGAGAGATACTGCTTTGGAAATTCCAGTGAATAATCACAGAATCACATGATGTTAGAAGGGACCTCCAGAGATCATCTAGTCCAATCTGTCTGCCAAAACAGGTTCACCTAAAGCAGGTTGCAGAGGGACTTGTCCAGGTTGGTTTTGAATGTCTCTGGAAAAGGAGACTCCACCACCTCCCTAGGTAGCCTGTTCCAGTGCTCTGCCACACTCACAGTTTATACCCTCCTCATGCTTAGATGGAACTCCTAATGTTCAAGTTTGTGCCCATTACCTCTTGTCCTGTCTCTGTGCACCACTGAAAAAAGATCAGCCCCGTCCCCTTGGCACCCACCCTTTAAGCATTTACAAGCATTGATAAGATCCCCCCTCAGCCTTCTCTTCTCCGGACTAAGACCCAAACCTCTCTTTATAAGGGAGGTGCTCCAAGCTCCTAATAATACTTGTAGCCTTCAGCTGCACCCTCTCCAGCAGCTGCCTGTCCTTCTTGTACTGGGGATCCCAGAACTGGACACATTACTCCAGATGGGGCCTCACCAGGGTAGAGTAGAGGGGGAAGATAATCTGTCTTGACCTGCTGGTCACACTCTTCCTGATGCACCCCAGGATGCCATTGGCCGTCTCAGCCACAAGGGCACATTGTCGGCTCATGGGCATCCTATTGTCCACCAGGACTCATAGGTCTTTCTCCTCAGAGGTGCTCTCCGGCAAGTCAGCCATTTACAGTTTGTACATCACTCAGATGATTAAGAATCAGAGTACATCATTGTAGGTAAGACTGTTCACTCGTTGAGCTTCCACACAGAGAAATCTGAAAGTCAACAGAAGTAGTGAGAACATAGCAAGAGGCAATCATGAATTCAAGAATACAGTCCCATTCTTTGAATCCTAAACTAGTATGTTCTTTAATAGAAGCAGCTGCTACAGAAACAAGACACATAAGCTATAGACAGAGTCGATTCCATGAAAAAAAAAGAAAGATTTAAGTATATTTATTTTGTTTTTGTTAAAATGATCCCTAAGGGAGCTTTTGTGCCACAAGGGAGTATTTAATTCCATAGGAAACTAGTTTAAGCGGTTTTGAATTTTTGTCAAGAAAAGAAAATATACTCTTTTAATTTACCACAAATGGATATTTTTTTTAAACCTTCTGTACCTTTCCCCCTTCTTGTTTTGTTACTGAATAGAAAATTAAGTCTTTGCTTGAACTTGCCCAGTTTATATTCCAAAGGGTTATGCATAGTACTGGTGGTTATTTGAATTAGAGAAAATAATTTACAAAATTAATAAAAAATATATAATTATTGCCACACTTTTAAATTACATGCTATCATTACTTTAAACAACCATAGGCTTTTTAATTAAGAAATTCCGCTGTTTTGGAAAAATTGCAGCTGTGACTATTACATTATTTCTTAAGAAATATCCACTAACATATAAAAAGCATATCACTTCTGAGAATCCCAAGATTTGGCGTAATGCCAAAGATTCTGGGCCTAAATTGTAACATCTTTTACATTTTTAAATTTCAGACTAGGATAATGTTGACAAGAAAAATGTATTGTTTGCAGATACAGTGATTATTAAAATACGGACCATTTTAAAATATGAGGATCTTAATAGCCAAAATAACAGAGTAGTGATGAACCTATTGGCTGGAGTTGTTAACTTCTTCCTGTACTCCTTTTTTACAGATTGTTTTTTCTTTTTTATCAGTTTTACATAGTTGCCTAATTTTGGCTACAGTGAAAATAAGGTCAAACATTTCTAATAACAGCTGTTACAAGAAATTTCTTGCTATGTGAACATTTCCTTAGGGAACTGACTCTTTTCTGTGTCCTATAAGAAAGGGTTCCTGATTAAAGTAACACTCTAAATATTGAAACATCTGGCACTAGTGTTCATTATAACAATTTTTTAAATTGTAAGGCCAAGAAATTACTGAATGCAGCAAGGATTCCCTATTTGGAATCTACCAAAGTATGAGCACTCAAGGAATGTTTTTAACACTGTTTACTGCTTAACTTAGGGGCAAAAAAGTCTGGTTTTCCCACCATGAATTGTAAGAGTGCAATCTTGTGTAAAGCCATACCTCCTGATTCTTGATTCTTTTACATACAGTAAATTTTATTCTTTATTCTTTATTTTCTGTTATATGCAGCTTTAATAAAAGCTTGGTCATGATTTCATGAAAATTTCAGACCATATTAAGTGCTTGCTGACTTTGAAACCTCTGTAACACAGTCTTTGTACAGTCTCTGTAACTGTATTTTTCCTTCTCCCATTTCCCTTTTAATGATAGATTAGGATGTGATGGAGATTGGGGATGAACTATATAATGAGTAAATCAGAGATCAAATTCCTTCCTTTAATCTGTTCTAGCAGGCATACAGCTGTGGTCTGAGAGAAAACATTTTACAGATCTGACTGAAAAAAATTTGCAAATTGTTTGCAAATTTGCAAACAATAGCTGTAGATTTCAGCAAACTCACTCATTTTACCTGTGGTCACATCATTAGTGCTGGTGCAAGCGAGAAAACAGAAGCGTGAGCTGGTGTATTGCAGCCTGAAATTTAAAACAATCATGAAAGTAATAGATTAGAGTTCCATTCTCAGATGTTTTCAATGAAATAAATATTAATTCACAGTATGTCTAAAAATAATAATGACTGCATAAGAAACCGTACCACCCAGGTTTGTGAAATAGTAGCCCTTTGATACAGAAAGGAATTAAAATTGTTCAGCAGACTCCTTTATCACCTGCTTCTTCTATCTCTTATTTCTCAAAGACACTACTTTAACTTTTTCATATTCCTTATACTGCTCCCTGTCTTCTCTTGGTGCTAGGTTGTACATAACATCCCTCAAAAGATGATTAGTCAAATGCAATGAAATTGATCATGAATGTAAAGCTCTTCAAAAATGAAAAGACATTTCTGAAACTGTGATATCTTTTTTCTGTAGACGGCTGTGCTTTGGTCTGTCTCATTGCAGGTTTGTGCTGTTTGTAATGTTTTTTGGGTAGTACTTGGGCCATGTAAAATGGTGAGAGACCAGTTGCAATGCAAAAAAAGAAAACAAAACCTTTGTGGTTCAAGTCTCTGATATTTTTATTCTTTAACTGTACTCCGTGTATTCTATCAGCTATGACACATAAACCAGTAATCTTTGACCCATTGATGCAGGGACATAAAATGTCATATTTCCTTAAGTGGACGCTTTCATGTATTCCTCCTATTATTTTGCACATCTTTGTTCTTCCTAGTAACCTAGGACTCACATTCAAATCCTCTTAGTCAGAGCTGACTCTTTTTCATGTGTATCATCAGACCATTTCTTGAATACAGCCTCAGGATGATAACGCTGAAGGTTACCTTTGACATGGTTTCAAGGTCTGTTTGCACATTGTGCTGTAATAATTTTCTGAAGCATGCTGTGTACTTTGCACATGGACTGCCTGGAAAGTTATGTTCAAGGGGATGACTGGCTTCTAAAAAAAGAAAAATTAAAAATCAAAAGGGAAGAAGAGTAAAACTGAATACCAGAAGCATAGAAAATACTCAGATACCAGATGAAAGAAAAGGCAGATAAAAACAAATCAGAACTAGATAATTATCCTGTTGTATTCTAGCCGGATTTGGTGATGAGCCTTAAAACAAAAGGATTTCCAATTGTTACAGTAGCTATTAAGTATTTATATATTTTTATATTTATTGTTTTAATATCAAGCCTTTTAGTTACTATGCAGATTGCCCCCTAGTGCATTTTTGTAACTAATTATCTAAAGCTTCACTGTTTTTATATGACAGAGGCTAAGCAGCAAGAATAACTGAATGAATGCTGTAAGTCTACACTGAAGGGAAGGCTTATCGTCAGATAAGTATAATACGGAAATATTGTGTTCTGTGGTTATCACTAAGCTGGCTGTGAGTTTGCCCAGTAAAAGCCTTTGTGGTGTGATTGGCAGGCTCAAATATTTAGAAAATAGTCTGATCTTGAAAACATGGCTTGATCCAAGAACAAAGAACCAATTAAAAATACATAAATATTATTTACTTTCAAAACAGCTTTCCTAAAAGAAGGCATAAATAAATAACAACACATTATACATGTATATATTTCCATATGTATTAACGTTTGTGAAGTCATGTCTTTACTTGTGATCAATTATGTTTGAGAGGTAATTACATTATGTTATAAATTGTAATTTTTCTTTACAGGAGCTATTTTGAAATTCTCTGAAAATCTTTTTCATAAGTACATTCAAACTTAATTTGGGATAGTGGAAATCTAGGTTTCATGTAAGCCAGTCCTAGACTTTGTATGAATATGGAAAATAGAACAGGTATAGTGGTTTTTTTTGTATATTTCTCAGCATAGTTGTTTTTTTTTAAGTGATTCTAATCTTCATCTACTCAATATGTTGGGCTCAAATTTCACTTGTTTATCTCTCTGCCTATCTTCTGTACACAGATTGGTGTGTAACTTCTTGCAAATGCCATGATAATTTTTGTGGAATAGGTTGAAATAAGATACATTCATTTCCTCATGGAGAGAAAAATCTTATCAGAGATCTTGACAGAAATAGAACAAAAACAATGACCTATTTCTGAAGAGCAGTGTCTGTTTCAATGGAATTCATGACGTTCTCCCCTGATATTAACAAGTAGCCTTTTTGCTGAAAAACAGTTATATACATTGGTCCTAGTGTGGTGTACAAAAGGTTAGTGCACTAACACATTGCAATCATTCTAAAATGCATTCTAAGCACATGCATTCTGACCTATTCTATACTTTTGCCATAGACTACTTTTCTCTTCTGATTTTTTTCCCCAATTAAATGTTAGCACAAATTTGAAGCATTAAACTGCAATTTAATTTTTGCCATGGAATATTTTCAGCAAAGAAGTAGGGATTTCACTGATAGCACTAGAAGAAATAATTTTTTATGGTCATCGAACAGACAAACAAAAACTATCACAACTGTGTCTATACCAAGCTCTGCTATTCAAAGAAGTGGTTCTGTAAGTATGAATAAGAACTTCAACATGCTTGTTGTTCATGAATGTCTTTGTGATCAAATTAAAGTTAATTGCATGTAAGTATCTTGAAGAAATGCCCTTTTCACAATCAATGTATACTTAATTTATGCATTGAATTGTCTTAAAATTCCTGTCTAATGTTTATTGACCATTATTTACTTAGTGGAGATTATGTTTTAAAATCTAATCCCAGCCTTCAAATAGAGCAGAAAAGACTACACTAAATAATTACCAGTGAGAACACATGCTGTATAGTAAATACCAAAGAAAAAGTGGTTTTTTTTTCATTGTCTTCTTCGTGCTTTGAATACTGACAGTGTTTTGTTGGTGTATTATAGCTTAATAACAAAATGTGATGTGACATGCATTTTTCTTATTATTTCCATTCATCTAGTTAGAAAATTTAATTTATCCTCTTATCTTGCCCTGAATAATGTACTCAGTTTTCTCCTGTTTCTTAGATCACTCATAATCTACCTTTATGGCTTTCAGCAACTTTATATCCAAGGGCTGACTGGAAAACAGTGAGGGTGTGAAATAAGCAGAAAACATGTCTCACCAGGCTCCACACACACACACAGAATCTCCATCAGGGAATGCCCTGGAACAGGAGCCTGAATCGGTTGAATCACCCTCTAGGAGAAGCTTCACATCTCAATAACTTTATTAGGAAAACAGGAAAGACTATGTTCCTTATTTGAGTACTTAAATTCACTCATTTTCCTGGAAAAAAAAAAATAAAATTCTGCCCCTCTGCTTTTAATAATTGCTATAAAAGAAATGTTCATTTGTGCTTTTTTTTTTTTTTTTTTTTAAAATTATATTAATATGTAAAAAGTAAGATTACATTAGTTGTCTTGTTCTCTCCAAGGCTGTTTCATAGTCAGCTGTGTCAGACCATGTCAGACTGGATAATCTACACATAAAGATACATATAAAGGTTTTCTTTTCAGTATGACAGACTCAATCAACAAATGAATTAACTTGACACTCATTTCTGTAACTTGCTGACTAGTTGGCTCTGATCCAGCAAAATTTCTCACTTCTACTTCAATTCTATGAGTATCTCAGTTCATTTAAAGTGCACTGTAAATTTATTGTTAGAAAAAGGAAAAAACCAACAAGCTATCTCTAAACCCAAAGATGCAATTAGAGCAGATTCATTCATCCAGTAAGGCATTTTAATTAACTTTTGTTTTGTTTAGATTTTGTTTAAACCTGCAAAGGTTTGCTGAAAATTTTATTTCAATTTTTTTTGTAGTTAGTTTACTGGGAAAGCATTATTATTTCTTCTTTCTTTTTTTTTTTTTTTTTTTTTTTTTTTAAGATAAGTAGGAAGGTATTTTCTCTCCTCACTCACGTCTTTTTTTTTAGTTGGTAGTATCAGGAATAAGCCTGATCTTACCTAAAGTTTTTGAGAGATCACAAGAAGATCACTCTATTAAAAAGATATACAGTGTATATATATTATCAATGTTATTTTATTGACACATATTAACATGAAATGTAAAATATTTAATGAGGTACTATCTGATTTAGAATATTAATTTTAGGCAATGAATTAGCAAATAAATAAAGTCTTAGAAGTGCTGCCTTTCTAAGAACATTAAAGACTTTTATTAGTGGTGGGCACTGTTCAGACAATGTTCTGCTGAGTCTAGTCTAGTGTCTAGTTACAACAGTTGTGGTGTTTTGAAGCTACATTCGCTTTTTTAGTATACGCTTTTTAAGAATTGAAACTTTAATAATACTATCATTAATTTAATATATTATATTAATTTATAATTAATTATATTAAATAATATAATAATAAGGATATAATTATTTTAATTGCTTTGTACAGTCAAATACATTCTAAAAAACAGTTTGTTGTTATATTTTATGTGTGCTGTTTTAATAAAACTTCTAAAAAAAAGACAGCTTCCTTGAAATAGGTGTTAGAAGGGGAAGTGTGCATAGCATCATAAAATTTGTAGTGAAAAATATATGTCTTTACTATTAGTTGTGAAAAAATAGTTAGAATGCTTTAGAACCAATGGAATTTCTGAAACGTCATCTATCCTCTTGCCACATGTATAAACATCTTAGAGGAACTCTACAATCTTCAGAATGCAAGAGAAAAAACATACAAACAAACAAACAAACAAACAAAACAAATCCAGTCCTCAAAGTTTCTGGCTATACTTTTGATAGGAGATGGTGATCTAAAAAGTGACCTTTAACAATCAGATAATAGTTTAAGGAAAAAAAATATTTGAAGCTTGTCTGTCATTAATTCAAAACACGATCTTAGTTCCAGGAAATCTTTGTTTCCTGAAGGGTTTTAAAAAATTAATAGGAATGAAAACTATCATTTTTAAAAATAAAAGAAAATAAAAAAACACCCTAACCTTTTTAATCTGAAGGAATTCAAAAGCAGTTAAAATTCTATCAACTGACTTTTTAGGAGAATGATGTTCTTAAAGAAAGTTATTAAGAAATTGATAATTACAGCTGATAAAGGTGATTATAATAAGAGTGTAGTTAGGAAGTCTAATAAAAAAAAAAGAAACGAAAGAGGATATTTTTCATGTGCTAAATGCAATACCAGCATAATAACAAGTTTGCAAGCTACAGCTGTTGAAAAAGAGTAAAAAATCCCTCTCTTCACCACTGTCATTTTCAAGTAATGGCAACCAACAATTTGACACAACATTCAAGTAATGGTAACAACTATTTGCACTATGAAAAACCTTACTCTGTAGGAATAGAGAAGACCTGAAATGTTTAGCAGGTTACAATTTTTGTGTAATGGAATTCAAAACACAACCTTTTCACTGGAGAGCATAGCTCTTTTTAGATTCTTTGTAAGAACTCCAGATGATTCAGAATCACCTTTTTGAGGTGATGGTTCTGAAAATAAGTAGTTTCTTAGGGGTACAAAAATCTGTTTGATCTTTGTAATGAGGTAATTGTATAACTCAGCAAATACCTTCTGCATTCTTTTTCTTTATACTGTAACCAGATAACTGTTCAACAGCAAAGGTAGAATCAAAATTACATTCACTTCTGATGCATTTAGAGGCAGTCTCTGGAATGAGTTGCTCATTATCATGGTAATTTTTGTTCCTGGAAAATAATTTGTCATTTTCAAATAGGAAACAAAACAAAACAGCAAAATATGTTAACATATAAAAAAAATCTTTGTAACTTCTTTTAGAGCTTTCTACACTTGGCAATCTAGTAAACTCTAATTAAATGGGATTCCCAAGAATATAGAAACCTATTATCAAATATCCTTAGCCGGCTTTCTCAACTATGTATTCCCCTGTGTTGGTTGAAGAAACTGTGTAACGGGATGTGTAGACTTCGGGGATAAAAATTATGTTATATATGTGAAACACCAAATAGAAGTAGCATAATGTCACACACGCTGGTATCACTTATAATGCAAAACATGCTGAATGAAAGGAATCCCAACACAATTCCCAGAGGTGACAATGTACACAATATATAATGGGAACACTACACCTCAATTCAGAAACATGGAGAAGACCTGACAGCTCTAACAGCTTTGAATGTTAGATGTAGTTCCGCTGTATGGCATCTGACCTTTAAGAAAAAAACTCTCTCTCTAGTTATTAAATGCAAAGAATAAAAAGATTTGTCAGAATGGGGTGACTGAGTCACCATTTCCTTCAGCATGACTAAATCCAGGACAGAACAGAACACAAATATGTGTATATAGCAGTTAAATCTTCTTCCTTCTGAAGTTGGAAAACTACATTATTACATGGCAAAAAAACATTATACCAGAGCAATAGAATATTGAAAAATATTGTAAAATTCATATACTTTGAAAACAACACATTGAAATGATCGAAAAATTGTTTTGTTTTGTTTTTTTTTTTTAACATTAACCCACTAGCAGCTATGTGCTATTCACATAATGGTCCTCTAGAGAGTTGGATTCATGGCTATAAAACCAATGAATAAGAGAGCTCTTTGTATGACAGAGGAGAATATCTTCATTGTAACCAAAAGGTTCTGAAAAGATATCTAAGGGCAATGAGACAAATTAATAAAACTATATACGTAAGACATCATTTTCCTCTTTTACCATGATTGTGTAATAATTTTCAGTTTGTAATTGAGATGACTTTCAGATGACATTAGAAATTTCACCTCAAAAATGTTTTTGTGTAAAAATAGTTCAAATGTTACATTCAGTTGATGCATAAGTCATTGGAGCAGCTCAAGAAGGACAAAAGAACAGAGAACCAAAGTGAAAAGTGAAACATGAAAAAAGGAATTAGAACATTTATTTCTCTATCTCATGGCTTGTTTGACAATCAGTATTCTATATAGAGCAGGTTGTAATTGCAGCAGTTGTTTCATTCAAATAATGAATATATATCTTCCACAGAGAAACAGTCTTCTAGTGTGTTACTTCCTTTGTTGCAATCATGTGAAGTTACTTTTACTACTTAAGTACAGTTTTTAGTGACTGAAGTTGCTACAACATTATCTTCTAATGGCCCAATGAAGAGAAAAATGGAGTTACTGCTGAAAATAACAACTTGCAGTCATGAAAAGGAGAAATCATTTTGCCTTCCTTTTTGGTCTTCAAGTGAAAGGCACTATTTCATATAAATAAATGTAGAATCTATAAGATGTAGCAGTACGGAAATAATCTGAAATTTCTCTAACAGACCTAATTTTTAGTTTTCACAGAATTTTTATTTGTTTCGGTTATCAAATACCTAGATATATAAAATAGTTTCTTCCAGGAAAGCAACTGTGATACTGTCATGAGATTTAATATACTAGAATTCTCTATATTCATTCATTCTCTATATCTCCCATTCTAATACACTTTAGCTACTATAGACTGAACTCAAACTCTACCCATACACTGCCTCCTTTCTCTAAGTGGAAAGTTATTCTGTATTCTGGTAAATATGCAGACCAAGACAACTGGGAACAAAGACAAGGGAACAAAGCTATGGAACACAATCACAAAAATTTCCTAAAAAAATAAGATATATATAGTTTGTACTGAAATTAAAAACTATTTTAATTGATAAATTTCTCTGTGGTTTTATATATAAA
Organism: Scolopax mira; assembly: GCA_004320125.1. Taxonomy (NCBI): domain Eukaryota; kingdom Metazoa; phylum Chordata; class Aves; order Charadriiformes; family Scolopacidae; genus Scolopax; species Scolopax mira. The sequence continues at coordinate 82,793 of BJBW01003648.1, forward strand.
TGTGGATAATGATGTCCTTTTAAAAAATGTAAACATGGTTGCAAAGCAATTATTTTTTTACCCATAAGATTCCCAGAGGCAATTTATCTAAGTGCGTGATACTCGGGGAGAAAATGGGTGATATGCTGCATTTCCAGAACAATGAGATTTATAGCCTTACTGACAATTTGTTCAAACTCGATAAAGCATTGCTATGTAAAGTATTTAATGCACTAAAATACTCTTCAGACAGTCAACAAATGGAAAAGAAACAGAAAAAAGCATCAGTGTACCTACAGCTACTTACACAAAGTGCATATTAATGAGTTTTTGAATTTTCCTGATTTAGAAGACATCCTCATCTTTGTCCATTAGTACAGGACACATGGCAGAGAAAACCATTTTCACCCTCAGTCCTTGTCTGTAGGAATAACTTTTATTAATATTGTAAGCAACCAGCATGATTTACAGGAGTTCAACAACTGCTTATAAAGGATATGCGCATGCTGAATGTGATGTCTCCATGAGCAAAACTTGAAAGACAGAATTCAAGCTCTACTTTTCATCATTATAATTTTTCTTCATATCTTCCACCTGATAATGCATGTGGCTTATCCAATTTGTAGCAATACTCTAACAATGCACCTCACATCTTTTGTTTTCATACCAAAATATCACCAGGCCTTCTTACTGTCCTTAAAAAGTTTTCAGTCAATGCCTGTAAAAGGTATGGACTATAGTGGTGTTAGTTTGGACTAGGAAAAAAAATGTATATTATTCGCAGCTTTTTGTACTCTTTTGTACTCTTCAATCTCCTTATCCCCTTGTTTTGCATATAGTTGGCATGTGCATTTGACTTTCACGCAGGATCAGCAAGACAAGGAGATATGCCTGCTCTCTGCTTGAGCTTAGCATAAATGGTATAGGGCTACTATCCTCTCCCTGAGCACTAGTCCAAGATCAGAGGATCAGAGGTTGGTGACTGGAAATTTTTTAATGAATGAACCTTTAATTGCAGGGACAAGCCACTGTAACGTGCTTTGGAAATTTTGGCTGCAAGTTAAGTTGTCTCTATATATTTACCCACTGTATATATAACACAATACTTGAAGAAATTCATGTGTTTCAAAGCTGTGTTTTCGTAAGCAACTATTGTATGATGAGGATACCTTAGCAATATAGGTGGAGAGCACAGGGTTCGCTATGTATGTTTTCAAAGTAGTTTATTTGGACAGGTTTTGAAACTTTCATCTGTGCTTAAAAATAAAGATAAAAGCTCATAACGTGAAAAGTGTCATTTATCTTCTAGATTGTGCAAAACTATATAGTTATTTGGTAAAGAAAGAGCAGCATGTGTCTAGATGCATATTTCTGATATGCAGAAGTTAGTTTGTTGATATAAGTAGTTGTAAACTGTGTTCTGTGCCTTTCCATTACATATGATAGGTGGAAATTGCATAATTTTTCAGATTTCCAGTTGAAATTTGTATTCAAATTTGAAAAGAAAGAAGAACCCTAAAAGAAAAAAGAACAAAAATATGGTATAACTTTTTCACTTCTTGGAAGAGCTTTTGTTTTAGGGAATGACATATATAATGTTTTTAAGCTGAATTATTTTACCACTTTTGAATGAATTACTATTTCACACAGTAAAACTTCTTCTGCATTAGCAAATATATTATAAAGAAGCAAAAAACATTGAATAGTCTTTAATTAGGGAAAAGCTAAAAATCATTGTTGCAGACAGCCTACAGTTACTAGGAGATGGGGGAATTCAGGGCTACATTCAAACAGGAAAATTTAGGTGTCTTCTCCGTGGGTTTTTAGATCAAATCAGCGAAATCAAGGGAGCCATTCATCTCTCACTAAAGTAGGCGCCTGCATTTGACCAACCAACTGATGCACTCAATTCCATTGGCTGCATTTTTTAGAGCTCTATTGCTTACAATGGGAGTGTAGGTACCTATCTTAGATGTTAACCTCAAACCTGGAGGCATCTTAATTTAGACTTCTTTTATATGTGATGAATAAAATACTGAATATTTAAAGATTCTGGAGGGAACATATTCATGTGACTAGTATTAATATCCAGAGATAGGATACTGACCATTCTAATGACAGCATCAACTTAAATAGCTGATTTGGTCGTTGAAATAAGAGACTAAATAAATGGAAAGACAATCACTGTACAGTAAAGAAATTCAATGCTGACACTTCTTACTCTCTGACCAGATCATCCTTTTCCCACCAAAATACAGATAAACATCATAGATTGTCAGGATAGTAAATAGTATTTGATTTCAAAATAATGTAGCAATAGCTTTCAAAAATTCTCAAAACTGGCCTCTGATGATAGCATTGGGAGTGATTTTCTTTTCTTTTTGATGCTATTTTTTCTAAGAAAAATTTTAGGACTTCTGGTCATTGGTCTACTTGGAATCCAAATCTTATTAATGGGAAAATGTAACAGCTACAGTGATGTGAACAAATATGTCTGTTTCACAGCTAAAATTGTTCATCAGTGGGTTTATAAGTACTTTAATTCCTAGCTGGAAATATAATCCAATGAATTTGCATACCAGATCTACTTAGAACATTTGCTGTTTATTCCCTTCTCTGGCTTTAGTGAGTCTCTTTTGCTGCCTCATGCCTCTTGAATTCCTGTTTGTTCAGCTTGGTGTCAGCAGGAAAACAAATTCTATAAGAAGGATTTTTCCTAGGATACTCTTTGGCCCAATGTTTGGAGCACTCTTCTGGAGTGCAGGAGGTGTGATTTCAGTTCTTGTGTAGATGAGCAGAACAAAGAATTAGAGAGAAGTTTTCTTCATTTTCTGACATACATCTCAGCCTTCCATTGATACCCTAAAGAAGACTAAAGAGGTTCATCCAATGGATTATAGAAGATGGGTTAGAAGGACAGAATTCAGTCTACTTCATAGAGGTACTATTTCCTTTAAAGTTTTTATAGCTTGACTCAGAAAGGTAATCTGGGAAAAGATAGAGAAATCCAATCCTTATAATGCATTCACTTTGCATGCTAGAGATGTCCCTCTCTGTTTCCCTGGGTTCTGTTGTTTGTTTTTTGGGGTTTTGGAGAGTTTTTTGGTAGATTTTTTTAAACGCCACTTTATGTAAATATAGAGGTCCCATTATGTCATTTCACAATACACATATTATTTATTTTGCTTTGAAAAGATCTGTGACTCAAATATTACCATTGGGCTCTAACCCAATTGACCCCTACACACTAGCTTTATTTTCTGCATTAGTACTGCGTAACACTGGCACTGGTATACCAGGTTTGTCTTTGGATTTTGCCTTATGTTATTCCAAAAAAAAAGAAAGCAACATCCTCTGCCAGTGTAAAATAAAACAGCTACACTGATGTAAATGAAGTATTACCCATTTGCATCAGCAGACAGTTTTGCCAAATTTTTAGCCATTTGTATCAGAAAATATATTAAGGATTGCAAGGTTATTGCCTCTTTTGCTTTATCAGAATGCTAAACTAAAACCCCAATATACTTAATAATTACATTAGTTACAAAATTACCTACACATAGTGTTAGTCTGATCCCTTGAATCCATGAAAAATAGCTGCTGGCAATATTCAGCAAAATGGCATTTCCTAATAGAAGAATTTTTCACAAGAGCATTTTCTTAGTGCTATTGTTCATCATTGTGTACAGTCAGCTACTCTATTGCCACCATCTTTCACATAAAAAGTAATGTTGTATGGTTCTTTCCCTCAGAGACAGCACTGCACATCAAGAAAGTCTACACTTCCTATAAATTGTTTATGAATGTGTGAAGAATTGTTAAGGATTTCTATTTTATTAAAAATAATGGGAATTTTCTTATATATAATCATATGAAAAATACCCATTTAAATGTCAGCATTTAAACTTTTAACTCTCCTTAAACATAAAGTGGTTATATATTCAGTTGTAGAGAAAATGTTTCTTCTTCCTTAAAATAAAGATGTAAAGAGCTATGAAGAAGTAATGTTCAACTTACACTTCATTTATACATTTATATTCTATTTTTATTGCATAAAATTTTTGTACCTTCAAGTATGGCTTTAGAATTTAACTCATGAGTATTTATAATCTCCACAGATTTTGCACAATGTATGTATGCACAAGAGTTTTGAATACTTTATTTTTGTGATTAATTGAGGAGAAGAAATGACACAATATATTAAGATGATCAAATAATTCATTTGGAAACTGAAAATTGTCTCTTTCAATCTAAAGAACTTTCTGTGCTGTGACATGAAAGAAATACAGGTTTAGAGTAACATCTAAAACTGATATTTGAGTTAATTTTTTTTTTTTTTTTTTCAGTTCTGGAAGGTTTCACACAAACAGATCTTTCTTTGACTGTTCTAGTGCAAAAAATGTCTTCCTAATCTTATCAAAATGTTCTGAGCATCTAAGTCAAATAAATTGCATGCATTTTGAATAAACATTGTGGATAAAGTCCTGACTTAACAGAAAATCCCTAATAATTAATAATTAGCTAATAATTAATCCATAATAATTATTTCCCTAATATTCCCGTGAGTGATCCTTTCTTTATATGATTTATTTTCCAAAGAATAAAAGTACTATTTTCTTGTTCTGTTTTGTGTTAGTTTCTTTTTCTATAAGTCTTTGACCCACAATTCTGAGGGATGACTGCCAATATCATGTCTCATAGCCTCTACAGAACTGATTTAGGAATCTTTTGAAAAAATGGAAAGGGACTGATTTTTCCCTCCTAAATTTCATGAAGAAAGGATTGCTGTTGGGGGATTTTTGGGTTTGCTTAGATTGCTTTTTTTGCAATCCTAATATGTAGGCTGAATATATGCCATGAAATATGAGTAACCTTTGGTGGTGTCAGGGGAGATATTTGTGCTTCCTTTAGGCAGCACAAGCCCTTAAGATTAATCACATTTTCTTCCTGTGGGACTTACGAGAGCAATACCTGTCCATTAAAGAATGCACAGACACAGACCAGTAGAAAATCTCTTTCCTGAAATCTTATTTGACAGGCAGTCACAGGCTAATGATAGGAGGAAAACAAAGGCACAGAGACAATATGGTGGTGAGAGAAGTAATGGATGATAATTTGTTTGAAGAGAAGGCATTCTTAGAATAACCTAGTGGAAATAAATAGTAAATAGTCAGAGATGAAGGATGACAAGATGAGGTAAATATGCTAAAGAAATGGCAGCAAAAAAACTTCCAAAACCAAGAATGGGGTAGAAGATTTAGAATAATGTTAGAATAATATAAACAAATAAATTTCATTCAAGAACTGATAATTATTTACATGCCCAAATTTGGCTTTTACCTAGCTGCTTATACTTGTCTCATTTCTTTGTTGGCTTATCTCTGGTGTCTTGTACTAAGCATAGGACCAAGGAGAAATTTATGGGGACAGCTTCCTCTAGTAGCTTGCATAAAGAGAATGTCAAATTGGAAGCGAGTTTCTAGGCAGTACAGGCTTTGGTTTGCTTGCTTGTGGTCTTACCAGTTTCAACTGGTTCTTGTCTGCAGTCTTTTTTTTTTTGTCTTTGCCTGATTTGTTAACCTACCCAATGATTATCATTCCTAAATAACATAGGAATGTAATGGAATAACATAACAGGGAAAGGTGAGCCAGCTACTGCATGTTACCAAAACCAACAACAGCAAAAAAGTAATTTTTCTGTTTTGATTGAAATGCTTTATGAATTTATATTTAGCGTTAAAATAATTCTTTGTTGTTTAGTTGTTTCCAAAATATTGCTTCCAGTAAAATGACTCAGTGCTGCTTGCACGTAACAGTACTTGAAAAAGTAACAAAGAACAAGAAGATACTGTTCTGAAAACACACTAAAAAAAAAAAAAAAAAAAAGAAAAAAAAAAAGAAAACAAAACTCAAAAAAACACGAGGTAAAGAAAGAGAAATCAACTGACAAAGAAAACAAAGGGAAAGATGCTATTTGTTTATTCAGTAAGAGCTGTACTCTTTTCTTAACCTCATGAATGATTTAAACACATTTCAGTTTTCCTTATTTTGGGATTTTTCTTTCCCTTTGAAAAGATCCTCTTTGTTTCCTTTTAGAGTTACAGTTTTGATGGTAAGTCAAGTCCAAAGTAAAAGGCTTTGCTGTTTCTCTTGTTTGCATACATTCATTCAGACAGTCATAAATTCTGTACTCTTCAGAACTAAAATTGGAAGGAAAGCCGTAAAGCATATATAGTTTATTTTATACAATGAAGCATGTAAAAGTCAGATCTGAAGACGTGATTTTTTGACCAAAATCTCTCTCAGAAGCAGATCTGATAGTATTGTTTTCTTATTCGCTTATAATTCAATTGTCACTTGTATGAAGATTGATTCTTAGCAAAGGATTAAAAAAGGCAAATAGGTTACATCAAACTGATCACTCTGTCTAACCTCATAATAAAATGGTGTTATTCTGTCAATTGCAGTCTTGCATAACCTACTATCAAGCAGCATATTGAATTTTATTCTTGATTTTGTAGGGATCTCAATTCAGCCTTTCCTATCAGAACACTGTATTGAGGGAACTGATTTGATATCTTGTTGTTCTTATCTCTGTTAAAAAATTACAATAATGTTTCATTTTATGGAAATAATAAAAATGGAAATGACATTTTCATTTGTAATCTTCAATGAATATTTTATTATAAGCTTGCATTTTCATTCAGTGTTTGGGTATCCAGCCACTGTAGCATCCATTGATAATACTTAACTGTCAGAAGGACTGATTTACCAAAGCAGGTTTTTGATGATGTTTCTGGAAGTTTGAAAGGGTTATTGAACAACAGGAGAAAAAGCATATAATTTATAGGAGGTTTTAAAGAATATCCTATGAAAAAGATGTTTTAGGATGTTTTTAAGAAGTCATACTCTTTTACATTTATTTATTTATTGAAATAAGCTAGGCTTACTTAACAGCTTCACTGTGAGAGCCACAGTAGTAAAATGAATCAAAGGCATTGGGTATCACTTTCTTTTCTGTGAAGACTAGGTGAAATATAGAAATAAACTGACAATGAGTCATTTCAAGGGATTAGGGAGCAAATAAAGTGAGAATTGAAATACACATTTTTACCAAAGAAAATAGGTTGAGCAAGAACAAAATGACTTCTGAGCTTAAAGACCACTAATAATGAAAATTAAATAGATGCCAGGATATGTCATTATTCTTAAGGCTATGTATTATTCTTCTCTAGTGTCAGTTTAGACTTGAACTGGTAATGAGCTGTGTACATAGTATAAATATTTGTCTAGCCTTGAGCACAGCAGTTTTATTGGCAATCTCATCTTTCAAAATCATCTTTTTCTTGCGGTAACATTTATTTCCAGATTTAAAAAGGCATGAATGATTTTTATTTTTTTTTGGACAACTTTATATTCCCATTTCCATAAGTGAGACAGCTTGCATTGATTTGACAAGAGTAAATCCGTAGTGAAGGGAAAAAAAAACAACCCACAACTGGAAAGATCCCCACTCCCATCACAAGGTAAACATAGAGGGAGCTATTTTGAAAGATACTGAAGAATGCTTTATAGCTAGGATCCAGTCGATCTTTGTGAAGAGATACTTCACTTCTTGCTTCTTAGTAATTTAGGTGATACAAAGAATTTGAGTTGCCCTCAAGATTTTTATTTTTACTTGCTTGTGCTTGAATTTGTTCTTTCCTCCATTTTCCAGACATCATTTGGACACTGGAATTCCTGGGTACACAGTCATGATGATAAGAAAATGGTATCTTTTAATATCATGCCACTCTGTCACTGAGTTTTCTTTAGTAATAGTACAAGAATATAACCACTGACCAGAGCTCTGAAGAACTTGTATAAAACCTGCCTTATAGATTCTGCAGCTATAACTGTATAGGTGCTCATACAGCATTCTTGTGTATGTAGCTGCTGTAGAATTTATCATAAAATTACTGCATCTTACTTAACCATCCATTTCAGAAATCCTGAGAGTCTGGTAGTAATCCCTTGCTATTAACTGCAGTACAGAAAGACTGATACAAAAGCTCATAACTCAGCCTGCATGAAAAATGGGCAGAGTTGCCATTAGGCAGTTACCATTGACTGTCTACATGAAGAATTTAGTTGATAAGATTCAGTAAGGTCCTTAACTTTGGTAAAGGTAGATGAAGAAGGATCCTAGTTTTGACTCTCTAAGTTTGGTTAAGCTACTAATGCCTTAATACCTTCAGTTAAGTTTAGATAGACATGTCATTTTCATCACTACCTCAGTGAGTATTTTAAGGCTTACTGTAGAGAAGAGAATTCATGTCTGTATCCTCTTCGCTCTCTGCAAAGTGTATGTTCAGACTATGCATAAGAAAAGCCTCAAAAGGAGAGCAAGATGATAAAAATCTGGAAGGAAGACTACAATCTAAGACATAGCATCTACAATTTGATTTTCAATCGTTTTGTTAAAAAATACTTGACTTAAAGTAAAAAAGACTTTTCCAAATGACTGAGAACATATCAAAAATGTGTTGAAAGTTTGAACTGACTCATGTTTTTCAGTATTAAAGGCAAAAAATTACTTTTCCAGTTCTAATGGGGCTTCAACCCACATTGGCATTTTAATATATAACATATAGATTTTTTTCACTCATGTCTTCTGTTGATGGCTGAACAGACATTCAATGTATTTAATGTTCTACATAACACCACAGAACAGAGTCTGTTAAAGCTCTATTGTCATATTTTAAAAGACAACTGTTGTGCTAATTGTATTGTAACTCAATATACAGGTAACACCTGTTGTCCCTGCACATGGTTCAGATTACTGGTATTTATGGTCCGTTATTTTTTTTTATTTAGAGTTTTAAATGAAACTCTTGTTGATTTTAAGGAAGTTTATCATGAATGAATACTGCTGCATCTGTTGCTATGCTTTTTTATCCAAATCTTCTTGAGTCAATGGATGTCTTCCTATGGATTCACATGGATTTGGGATTTATGCTGCTTAAAAGGAAGGGTGCCCTTTCAGGTAACCCTGAGAAAAGGGGGCTCACTTCCAAAAATTTGTAGACTTCATGCCTGATCTCGATTTATTATTTGATTTATTATCAAAAGAATATAAGCAGCTGTGTGTTATGCATTTCTCTTCTGTGTTACACAAATCATAGAATCATAGAATGGTTTGGGTTGGGAGGTACCTTAAAGATCATCTAGTTCCAACTCCCCTGCCAGGGGCAGGGATATCTCCTGCTAGACCAGGTTGCTCAAAGCCCCATCAAACCTGACCTTGAACACCTCCAGTGATGGGTGCTCAACAACTTCTTTATGCAACCTGATTCAGTGCCTCACCACCCTCACAGTGAAAAATTTCTTCCTAATATCTAATCTAAATCTACCCTCTTCCAGCCTGAAGCCATTATGCCTCATCCTCAAACTGTCTCAGTGCCCTTTCTGTAATAGAGGGATAATTACACTTTCTCTCACCAATTGTTCGACTTACTTATCTCTCTGAAGTCTAGGCATGCAATTTAAAGCAGGCAAGTACTGATATGTTAATGGCTAACTGGTATTTTTGAAAGCTCTATTCAGATAGTGCCTAATTCTTTAAGAAGTAATATCTCCTTGTGTTCTCAATCTAAGGTATTCACAGAAAGGATTTCTTAGATCTTAATAATATTCAGAAACTTTTTCTCCATTTTCCCCCCTTTTCCTTTTTCTCAATTCTTTTTAAGGAGTCTTAAAAGTCAGTGAGAGTACTGGCATAAACAAATAATTTACTTCATTAATTTAGACTGCTTATTGCAGAATGTATTATTATTGAAATAATGTGGGGTTTTTTTAATAACAACTATCAATCTGGCTTCATGTTAACCATATAATAGGAAAGAAACATTTTTAAAATAGCTACGGTCTGATTCTCATCTCTACCACATTAGTTTCAGAACTAGTACAACATATCTTTGAAAGCTGAGTAAAACACACAGACATGGATATGGAACCTATTCTGAAAGATAAAAAGAAATTAAAATATTTAAGCATAAAAATTGAAATTATTCAAAGCCCTCAGTTATACATATAGCCTACAGGATTCCAATCTGTCATAAATGCTATCATTTCAAAGAAGTAACATGAAATTCTTTAGCTGATAATCATACATCTATCTACATCTGATTATATGCTAGAAAGATCCAAAACTGCTCTTCATGAGTGTATAACTTGACCATAAATCAGGAATTATCTTTTGTTTTGGCCTGTTATGCCATACACTTTCTGTATTTTTCATTTCATTAAATAACCAAACATTTTATATGTTATCAAAAAGAGTATGAAGACAAACATAAAATGCAAAGGTATAGAAGTGAGTGGGAAAGAAAATAAAAAGCAGAATTCAATACACCATAAATATTTCTTGTTATCTTTTTTTCCTGATTTGCAAGTAGCCAGTTCTGTTATGTCAAAACCAAATGTTTTCATAAAAATCCATTTATTTACTATACAGATCACTAGCAAATTGAGGACAGAAAGACTGTTTGGGAAAGAATCAGTCAACAGTACAGCTAAAACACACATATCAAGGTACTATTTTTCTTGGAGATGGAAGAAATGGGAAGATTACAGAAGGGAGCCAGTTTGAAATGGCCTAATTTGTAGAAGAGAGATGAACTTGGGACTACCCTTTGCCAGAGGAGTATGCCTAATTATCATTCCTAACGTAACATAATATGAAAGAAAACCTGTTTGCATGGACTAAATTGTATTTAAAAGTGTCTAGAGATATACCTGAGGCAGCAACGGTCATTCTACTTGAGGTGAAAACTGTTTCTCAGTTTACTGGATGGCTTCCCTAACAGCAGTAGGCAGTACTGTTTACACTGAAGTATTATAAGGACAGAGGGAAAGGCTCTCCCTAATATTTTTAATTCCTTTGTCACTGCTGACAATTGGGAAAGTACATATTTTTCAACCTTTGTCCTGTTCTTACTAATCAGCAGCCTTTCATGGTAATAACTACAAGGAGACAGAGAGATGTGAAAAAGGAAACATGAAAGGCCACTTAAAGCTGTCCCATGACAGCTCATCCATATTACCTCAAAGCTCAGTATGTAACATTCCACCTATTATTTTTTTCTGTATTGTTTCTAGAGCAACAAGGAAATGAAATCATTACAGTTAAAATTATGAATTATATGTATTAGGTAATGTTTTACTACTGCTATGGGTTCTCCCTTTGTCCATAATTCTTTGATCTGAAAAGTTAATAATTTATTGCTTTTTCATATTCATATATAGTAATTTTTCAATTTTCTTTTTTACTTGGAATTTTGAAGGATATAGTCCTTATCTGTAATGGGATCCATACAAATTCCTCAATGCTTTGTTAATAATATTTCTGCATGATTTGTTTATACTATGATTTCTCTGTCTCACAATTTTCTTCCAATATCATATTATTCTGTGATTCTGCAATACTAATTAATGCTTTTTTACAAAGCTTCAAGTTTGGATCATTTTTCTAGCAATGTTTTTACTCGTGAATTTTTTTATACTGGTGAAGTTTTATACAGTGAAAGGGATATTGTGCTACAATACCTGTCCCGAGGACTTAAAGATTTGGTTAATGCTGGAAGAGCCACGCTTCTTAAATCTGCCTTTCAGTTTGATAAACAGGCTGCCATCTGGGGGAGTTCTTCCACTTATAATATAAGTGTGATGGCTAGTGGAGAAGACAGTTTCACACCAGTTAGCTTTAGACCAATCAGGGAAATAATTAATAGAAAAACCTCTTTTCTAGTGGAAAGTACATCACAGTCTGGTATTTTTAGATAAAGCCTAGTTTGCTGGCATTAAATTTGAAGCTACTGGATTTTGCATTTGGAAAATGGTTCCTACAGGATATGCAGTCTTATTTTGCAAGCAGTTCAGAATATGAGAGGGTCTATTGATTTCAGATGACCTAATCATGTGTGCAAAGCTATCCTTGTCCCTAAATATTTGTAAGACTGGGATTTAAGCAGTTTTTCTGCCTTAAAACAGAAATAAATTAAAAGTCCAAACAAAACAAAACAAAACCATACTATCATAGCTTTGTTAGGTTAGAAAGGTTAGGGTAATTCTTCATGTCAGCATTTTACTTTGCTTTACACAGGTAACTATTAAGTTACCAGTGAATCTATTGTTTATTTTGGGCTCTGTTTTAATTTAATTTCTTTGCTTTCTCATGACAATGTCAATGTCCATTTTATAAACGTTGTGATGCATTTAGTAAGTGGGCAAATGCATGTAAGTTCCACAATGAACTGCTCAGCTTAAAAGATAAAATAGTTCAGTCTGCACTGTTGTCTTAAAGTTAAATAATCAGATAATGAAAATGCCGGTTACAAATTCATTCTTTCTTGTTATTCATTCCATGACATTTCCTTGGTTCTTGTAACAGATTTCCATGGTTCCTTGTAACAGATTAGTTAGATGCAGATTTGAACCATAATTTTTCAATGAATTACACCTGTGGTCTAACTAGTTACTGCATTTGCAATTGTGTCTTATATTTAAATATAATAATTTTTTTTTGTTTTTCTCTTTCTCAAATAATCTTTTAGGAAAGTGCTGATTTCTGTGTAAAATCTTTTTTTGTTTACTTCAGAGACAGGAAGAAAATACGAATATGAGCATTCATGGCATAGCAACAATATAATTATATTTGCTTGTATTCATGACACAGTAGTAATACAGATTGCACTACATTTTTTCTATTATTAAAAATTATTATTAATAATAATATGGGATATTGTGTAAGAATATAATAATGTATAATAATAATAATAATAATAGTAGCATCAGCAATAATATGGGATTCTGTATTAGACATAAATTAAAACTCTGAATTCCCCCCCATTCCCAAACCTCCTGAAATATGTTACAAACTTAGTCTATTAATTTCTATTTCCCAGAACATTGACTTGGTTTATATAAAAAAATTGAAAAAATCACCATTAGAAGAAAATAATCCTCAGCTACAGTTGTAGTAACACAGAATCCCTATAAAAGACACTAAGAAAACTGTGTTAGCTGTAGCATACATTCAGAGGAAATCATAGGGAAAGCTAATATCCACTTTGTTATGCAACTTAACACTTTCCATTTTTTGGAACCATTAGATTAACATATCATCATTACTTGGTCTTTTAAAAATAATTTCTTTTGAGTATGTTTCGCTTTAGCTTATATTCTTTGTAATGTTACCACTTTTGATTGCTAAAAAAGTGAGTTTTTGTGATTAGAAGGGCATTTTTGCATTGCAATTAAGTCATGCTCAATCTTCTTTTTTGCAAAACTGGGGCTACAAAGTCTAAAGAGTATGATTACTTTCTTTAAATGCATATGCCTAAAATGTAGTAGATATTTATTACCATTGACATCAGAGGGATACCTAGAGGACTAGCTCAGCTGTCTACACTGGCAACATTTGAAAGTAGAAGAGATGGATGCCATTATTTTTTTTTTCTATAATTTTCCTGAATTGCTATATATTTTGGCCTGTCTCATTCACACTGGTAATCTTTTAAAATAAAAACCTCAGAATAGATCACAGTGTTCTTAGTAGCGATGAAGTCATTCCCCTTTTCTTACAAACTGCTTCCTCTCTATGTATCCAAAGATAGCATCAGTCTATCACACCGGAGTCTTCTCTTCAGTTGCTCTAAAAAAAACCCAAACCCTTAAGGCTTTTTTAGGCATTAATTTGGAGGGTACTACCCATTGCTCCTCTCACTTTCACATATATTCAGTAGCTATGGCTTCCATTCTTTGCTCCTGTATAAATCTTTGCTTTGCTTTTGATAAAGATTTTTTGTTTGAAGAAACGAACAGACTACTAAATGGATTTGTATCATGCTGCCTGGGTATTTTATCCTTATTGGATCAGTCATCTGTAAGATTTATTATCAGTGATTTTCTGTTTACTTGCAGATGAAAACATTCATGTTATAGCATGCTGAGCTTAGAACTGGGAGCCATGTACTCCTTTATTCTATTATTAGTTCTAAAAATGGTTTTCTCTGTGCCTTGAGTTTTCAGTTTCTCTGGTCCAGTTTCTTCATTTATAAAATAAGGTTAATTCTACTTTCTAACTCTCAAAGGCATGGTACTAGTAAAGTACCATGACTTGGCACCAAAAAAACCACCAGAAATCAAACCCACCCCCTCACCCCCCTCATCCCTTGGAAGGAGAGAAGAGGTGAAGAGAAGGCAGGATGGAGTGGAATAAAAGTAATCCTTCCATAGAAATTACTATGTAGGCCAATACTCAACAGAGGGTTGCATGTCTCTCCCGTAGCTACTTGTTCCATTACACCTATTTCCAGAACAGCAAAGCAGTAGGGATTCGTACACTTATTGTACATATTGAAATATCAATTATCTGGGCAATAGCAGAAGAAACACCAACATAGACTTGTAGTAATTCCAGATAAAGTGCCTTGTTATTAAACTGTCAAAAAAGATCTGTTGTGTTTTTTTTTTTTAAAATTAAAATTCACACCATTTATTTCACTTAGAGAAATAGAAATTATCATAGAATCACAGAACAGAATCATAGAATAGGATTGGAAGATACTTTTAAAAGTTATCTGGTCCAGCCTCCCCTGGAATGAACAGGGACATCTTCAATTAGATCAGGTTGCTCAGAGCCCTGTCCAACTTGAAGTGGGGAGCTGGGAACTGAGAGTGTTGGGAGTTATGAAGTGAGGGATCTCAGAAACTAGAAGTATAAGGGAATTTGGAACCTGATGCTTTCACGTTTTCATCTCTCTGTGTAGCTGAAAACATCTGCCAGATGGGATGGGTATAACCTAATGTTTAAGACCCTATCAGCCTGTGAAACTTAAATTTCTTGAATCCATTTATCTTATCCCTGTAAAGGAAATTATATATATTTATAGCTCTGTTTGTTTTTTGTTTTTTTTTTTTTCAAAATATGTGTATGTTAAATATTTCAGATCAAGCAAATATTAACAATACACTAAGCTTCTGTCCAGAAGGCTGAGTATTTTCCTATTCTTATTTAATTCTAAAACACTGTGCTCTGGTATTAGACAACACAGATAGATATATCCATGCACAAATGATATGTCTCTGCAGCTCTTTCTCAAAAGGCTACTAATATGATGAAAAATCTTGAATAGAAATAGGGAAAAAAGAAAAAACTGTGAATGGGCTCAATGACTCAATTACAAAAATATTTGGTGACCTGCCATGAAATAGTTAGAGAATGAAAAAAGCACCATAAAAATTCTGCATCCTGTTGGGAACTCTGATATCTTCAATAAGAATATTGGTACAGAGACTGGTTGTTGCAAACAGACAAATAGTGCTGGTGAGTCATTGCTTTCATCCCAAAACAGCATGCAAGCAAAATTGTCTCTTTACATAACGCAACAAATTTGACAAATGATGACAAACAAGTCACCAACTCACATAAAAGAACACTCATGATATCCAGGCTGTTATAAAAGTTCCACTAATTGTTAGGCAAATTCCAATTACCACTAGCTGTTTTACCACTATTCATGCATTCTGTATACATTTGCAATACAAAAGCAAAACCTTCTTTGTCTCACAGACTCATGTCTGGATGGAAAACAGGGAGTTTTCTGAAAGTACTCAGCAGGTTCTTTTGTTGTTTTGGGCTTTTTTTTGAGGGGGTGGGGTGGGGATATTCAAGAGTAAGCAGTACTGGAAATTTATTGGGAGAGATTTTTTATATGTTTGTATAGATGTTGAGGTGTTTATTTGGCAGCCCTGCCTTTTAGTTACTCATATTTTATTAGCTGCTCAACTCAGACAATATCTCCATAGACCTTACAGATGCTTGACTCCATAGTTAGGGTCTATTCCACAAAAATAAAGTATTTAAGTAAGTATTACAGCCCATAGAGAAAGACAGGCAGCTATGAAGACCTCAGAAAATATTGACTTTTTCTAATATAGGTTTCTTTTCAGTTAAGACAGAGCAATCATCTTACAGTAAGGAGTCACCACTGGGAACTTTCCCCTTAGGAACCAGTCTGAATTGCCTTCAGGATCAGGCAGTGTATAGAAACAGATATTTCTCATTTTCT
Organism: Scolopax mira; assembly: GCA_004320125.1. Classification (NCBI taxonomy): domain Eukaryota; kingdom Metazoa; phylum Chordata; class Aves; order Charadriiformes; family Scolopacidae; genus Scolopax; species Scolopax mira. The sequence continues at coordinate 98,884 of BJBW01003648.1, forward strand.
TGTAGTATTCACCCAAGATGTGGCAAACCTATTTGACAGACTTATTCAGCCCCAAAGGAGATATTCCAAGTGATGATAAACTAATCTTTCTGGTAAACTGGGTAACTATTCAGAGAGGCTAGAAAAATCATGGGGCCATAAGACTAAGAGGTAAAAGAAAGCTGTGAGAAGAAATGATGAAAAAATTAAGAGAAGGGAATATGGTGGGATCTGGGTAAATTCTTTTTTCATTTCTTTTTTTTTTTTTTTTTAATTTCATTTGTATTACTGTTTAAATTCCCATGGGAAAATAGCAATTAAAAAAAAAAACAAAACAAGGCAACCACAATCCAACTGCAGCCTTCTCCTGGTTCAGCAATTTGTTTTTCTTACATTTACTTTTCTAGGAAGAACAAATACCACTCAAAGGGCCGAAGTGCTTGATAAAGACATTTTTTAAAAATTGTTACTTAATGAACACTAAATATACAGATACACACATATATATACATAAATATTCCTCTAGAGACCAATATGTACAGAAAATTCATAGGGCAAAAAAGTACAGTTTCCATTAAAATCAAGAAAGGGAATTACAATTTCTGCATAATAGCAGTAAGAAGTTATGCAATTTTGCGAATAGACATATGAAATAATGTATTATTCTATTATTTTTAATTTTATGATGTCCATTTTGAATGAGATTTAAAGAAAAAATATTTCTTTACAATTATATATATGTTGGAAAATACAATTTAATACAATCCTGTGGTTTTTTCAAGAAAGACTCTTTGCATCCAAATACATCCAGATAAAACTAGAGCAGTAAGTCAAGCTAAGAACACTGAATGTCACAGCTTTGCTGTGCTGCCTCTTTGTGCCAGCAATCTAGTGAATAGGCATGATAATGCATTTACAAAATTAGATGGTGAAATGCTTTGAATGTAAAAGAAAGACCATAAAATCCTGCTAGAGTTGTAGGTATCTTCAGTAAGACTGTTGTTATTGTCACAATATATAAAGCTATGGTAACCAAAAAAAGGCCAAAGAAGAGTAAAGAAAATAGTAGAATAAAGAATAAGTAATTTTCACCTGTGATTGCTTTGTTCCTGTGTATTAGTTACACAAAGTAGCTTTCTGTTCTGTATCTAGGCAACAAAAAAATTGTTCCATTTTAGTAGTAAAGTATGAGAGTAAATAATCATTTTAATAGGCACATACTGCAAAAGAAATGAATGACTGGTTTACCCTTCTGTTAAGGGTAAAGAGAAGAAAAAAATATAATTTTGAATAAAAGGTCAACAACAATTACATTTACTAAAAACTGTCAACAAAATACAAGCATCATTATGAAAATGCCCTTAAATTTTGTCTCTAGTAGCATAACATGAAGAGACTTTTGTACAGTTAATCTCACTTTTTCTTCTCTTCACTGGGAAGAATAATTTCATTCCTATCAACACTCTATGTAGACAGACCAGAAATAACTATTTCTGGTGATCCACATATGACCTCACAACCCCCCCATTATTTAATACTGAACACTGAAAACTGTATTTTTTACAAACATGACAGAGTGGAGGGAAAAAAAATGGTGTTCTCTCTAGTCATTCAGTCATTCCTGGATATTCTTCCTTCTGCTGAGCAATAATCTACAGACAGATAACATGCAGTGAAAATGCTGTTAGTGTGGTTAATGGAAATTTATTCTGTTAACTTTCAGAGAGATGAAAGTCTCTTAGTTTTAGGATTATGTTCTTGAATATGTGATATTAGGGACAAATATGAAGTATGTAGATGATTTAATTTTGTCCAAGCACTTTTTCTCTCTTCAAGCTTATGAATTCCTGGAATCAAAAGACAGGAGCAACCCATCATCTCTGTCTTTCTATAGAAACCACTACAAAGCCTTAGTCAAAATTGCAAAATGTGAACTCCTTGTCTTCATAACATGTTTCCAATTATTCCTGTTACATTCTTTGGTTGAAAATACAAACAGAAAATATTTTTTATAATGTTATTTTGAAATGCCCACACATGAATACTGAACAGCTTCTAACACTTTTTTTCCTCTCCAAAGGAGCAGAAAGTAACATCTGCTACATAAAAAGAAGGGTACATGATTGAAACAATGAAGTCCGTGTCCTCAAAATTTACATTTCATAAAATAAGATGTATATTTGTAAATCCAGATGCAATTTCAGCTTTTCTGCATATTTAATACCTCTTTTAGAACTTTCCATCTTAATCTTTTAGTATCTTAAAGAATCTAAAGGAATCAGAATGGTTTCAGGAAATAAATGTATTTGTTTTTACATCAAATTTAATCAAAGCTTTTCAGACTTCTCAAATACATTTTCTGCTATGGAGAATCATTTCAGAAGACAATCTGACAATCTTACCTGAGTAACCAACCTAAAGTCTAGCAATGGTCATACTAGTCTTTATAAAATACTTGTTTGTTTTCTCTTGCTGCAAATAAGTTTCTCTCTTTATCATTTATGCCTGGTGCTGATGAGTTATAATTATCATATCCTCACAACTTTAGAAAACATTGCCTTTGAAACAATTTCCCACAACAGTCTTCTGGAGAAATTCGATGCTCATGGCTTGGACAGGTTTACTCTGTGCTAGGTAAAAAGCTGTCTGGATGGCTGGACCCAAAGAGTGGTGGTGAATGGAGTTAAATACAGCTGGCAAATTTCCTCAGGACTCAGTGCTGGGGCTAGTTGACTTCTTTTATGTCTACCAGTTTTCTCGAGTGCAATCTCAGTAAATTTGTAATTGACAGCACATTGGAGGGGACTGTTGATCTTCCTGAGGGTAAGAAGGCTCTACAGAAAATTGTTGGGTTCTTGGGTCACAACAACCCCATGCTTGGGGAAGGGTGGCTGAAAAGCTTCTCAGCAGAAAAGGACCTGGGGGTGTGAGTCAAGAGCCAGCTGCATATGAGCTGACAGTGTAGCCAGAGAGCCAAGAAGGCCAAGAGCATAGTGGCTTGTATCAGATGTACCGTGACTAGCAGAACTAGGGAAGTGACTGTCTCCTCTCCCTGTATTCAGCACTGGTAATGCTGTACCTCGAGTACCGTGGGGCCCCTCTACAAGAAAAAAATTGAGGTGCTGGAGCATGTCCAGAGAAAGGCAATGAAGCTGGTGAGAGGTCTAGAGAACAGTTCTATGAGGAAGGGCTGAAGAAACTGAGTTTAGTGTGGAGAAAAGGAGGCTGAGGGTAGATCTTATCACTCTCTACAACTGCCTGAAAGGAGTTTGTGGAGACGTGGGGGTTGTTCTCTTCTTCCAGGTGATAGGAAACAAGACAAGAGGAAATGGCCTCAAGTTGTGTCAAGGGATGTTTAGACTAGATATTTGGAAAAAATTATTCACTGAACTTGTTGTCAAGCTATGGAACATGCTGCCTGGGGAAGTGGTTGAGTCAACATCCCCTTCTCTTTAAAAGATGTTTAGATGTGGTGCTTAGGGACATGGTTTTTGTTAGTGTTAGCTTGATGGTTGGACCTGATGACCTGAAAGGTCCCTTCCAACCTATTCTATTCTATTCTATTCTATTCTATTCTATTCTATTCTATTCTATTCTATTCTATTCTACTTTTCTAGATTTTGAGCCTTACAGCCTTGTAGATTTTCTTGTTTTGTAGCGGATCTCAATTAACCTAAATGCATTGAGGATCATTTGGTGTAGAAGTTAGTAGAGTCTCATCTTTTACTAGTGATTTATTGAGTGTGGGACTATCAAGAGTATTTGCTGCTTTAATGCATGCAGGTTAATGCCAGAAAGAGAGCTATGAGAGATATGTTGATTCTGCAGAAATAAGATTCATGTGTGAGATTTTGATAGCATGTTTCATTTTTTTTAAAAAAAGAAGTGTTAGTACAAATTAGAATGTGAAATATCATAGATTTGAGACGCATGTTAACTGCTGTCACAACCATGCTTAGCTCTTCCAGGCATCAAAAGTCTTTCCAGCCATCCCTCTGACCTGCACTGTTCACCAAGAGTAATGTCTGTAATTTCCATCTTCCTCCTAGTCTTTTTAGAGAGCAGTAATTGATCACTTCCTTCCCTGATCTTTCAACAACACTTCATTTGATTAGAGGATGAGTACCATCTGATACACTTATGTGGACACTTCCCTTGCTTGCTTTCGGTGGCATGTATCAGGAGGTGCTAACGTTGTACTTGCTGTGCCCTTTAGAGCTTAATCCCATTAAACTCCTTTGTGGCTGTGAAGAGTGATTCCTTCGGTGTCAATTCAGAGCGGAAGTGCAATTCAGTATCTTAATTTGTTCTCTAGAAAAAAAAAATTGTTTATTTTTTGTTTTTTTTTTCTCTTTCCTCCTAATAACGGCAGAAGATTTTCTGAAGATTGATCATGAAGATTGATATTCCTTTGTCCTTGTAAGACTCTCCTACTATTTGTATCTCTGTCTGACAGGCCAAATTCTTGCTACTGTTGTGAATATTTTCTAGGCACTAATCAGGAATTTCTGTTATTTTGGTTTTGAAAATGGTTGTTTTGGGTACAACAGTAGTATGCATTGCATTCCAAAAATCACATCTGAGAGTAAGGGATTGTCATGGCATGGTCTCCATCCATCTCTCAGAAATCAGTAGAACTGAATCCATCCTGAAGAAAAAATTAAGAGCTAGACAATAATTTGGAGAGATTAGAAATCTCAGAATGTGTTGTAAAGCCAATTCTTGTTCCATTTCTTTATATAGTTTTCTCATACGGTATTAAAGTCACTACGTGGATATGCAAACATAAAGAATGTAATAACTAAAACCATCAGACTGAGCAAAGTAAGTTTATCCTGAGATTAATAAAAAAAAAAAATTAAAACTAGAGGATAATAATTCCTTGTTATTGGCCTTTATAATGATTTAGTGCTATAAAACATATATTATCAATTAGAGAAGTAAGCACAGAAAAAACAACAAAGTCCAAATATAGTAGTGGGCAAAATCCCACATTACTGCATTACCTAGAAGATTAAATAAAACAAATCTATTTGTCATTTACTTTTCTAAATTATTAATGTAATAATTGAAAATCTAATTCCTCCCTAAAGCCCAGAGCAATTCTATTAGGAAGTTATTATATACCACTTAAGAGAAGGAATTTTATGTGATGCTTATGAAATTATGGCTATTGAACATGAACTCAGCTATGAACAGGTGACAAAAGTGGACAATGAGTAGGACAGTCTCCCATCAGGACCACATGTAGTGGAATAGTTGACTTAACAAATACCTTTCCTTATTGTTACATTTTTATTTATATATTATATTTTTATGATCATACATTTGTAATTTATGCTTATATATAGTATGACTGAGAATAAACCTAGCTGAATGCGATGTAAAATCTTCAAATTGATATTTAATTTAAAACTGAGAACTATGACATTGAATGAGGATTATATATATGTATTTTCCAAATCAACTGATATAGGTTAATACTGGTACAAAATAGTAAAAAAATGTCACCAGTCATCATTTGATCAGAATTTTATAGAAAACTTATCAAATAATGTGTTAAAACAAAGAAGCAATTCCATGTTTTCATTGATTTGAGGGTAGCACATTATTATCTTCTAATATTTTTTTTTCCAATTCAAAGAAATGCTGCAAATTACTAAAAAAGCCCACCTAATTTATGACTCCACTTTATGAAAGTTTTGTGACAAAGATCAAAGTTATAGGTATTTAGCTTGATGTTTCTCCAGGAATACTCTAACTTAGAATATCCAAGTTATAAAATATTTATGTTTTCTGTGTGTAAAGGATTGGATTACTAAGGCTATGGGAGTGATAAGAAGCAATTTATAGTTGCTTTTTTCTTTTTAAGAAGAGCTATTCACAGAACATAATAGTTCTACTGTCGTGGTAAACTCTTCCTTAGAAACACTAATTCAGAATATGTGTTTGAATGTGCAACAGAATTGACTTAGTTCACTTTCTTAGAACTGTGAATGCTGAGGAACATTATTTAAATCTATTTACTTCTCACAGGGGATTAACAATGTGCAAAGCCAATCTGAGACAATCTATTTTAATATATTCTGCATACTTCAGTGCAAAGATTTAGAAAAGATATTTTTGTCAAAAACTTTAAAAAAAAACCAAACAACAAAGTCAATTCAGCAGAAGTCACAAAATAAAAGGGAGTATATTACTAGGAGGTTGAGAAATCTGTTCATGTAATTCTCGAAATATTACCTTATCTTATTCAAGTCTGCTAAAGCTCTATTTTGAATAGTAGATGGAGACAGAAGTGCATGAATACTTCTATCTTTCTAAAGATAAAATACTTTTCTTTCTATCTAGCAATTTCTGAAGCTGCTTAGTAGACCACTCAGCACAGGCAACATGTAGGAGATATGTGAGGGATTGGAGACGCAGTGGCAATGTTGCTTTCATCTGTGGTTTCTGGCATTGAAATGGCACTTGAGGGCCTTGTAAACCAGAAGAAGAATGAAATTTAAGCTTTATCACAATCTAGTTAGCCTGCCTAGAGCTGCAGGGTCGTAGGGTCTAACTTTGTGATAGAGACATGTTAACCTTACATGTTAACCAGACTTGTAGTGAAAAAGATTAACTACACCCACATGTGATTGTCCTGAACGTTGCCATTTTAGTAAATTCAGCAAGAGAACTCATAACCTTTGCAGATTTGCTTATTAATTAGCTTTGATTAAACACAGAGTAAGTTTAACCATTTATTAACCATATTTAGAAGGAAAAAAAAAAACTAGAATGCAAGACAATATTTTAGTTTTCTTCAAGCCTTTCTTGGAAACTGATGTCAAATGAAATTTAGTATTGGTATATGTCAATATTGTCCAGTGTAAAAAAAAGATACATTTTCTATGTAATCTGCTGCTTTAATACATCATGGTTTTGGTTAAGTGCCTGCATCCAATAACAGGGTTCTTCAGCAGGCATTTTAGATGTTGCATAGGAAATCTAATTTTAAGGGAGGATTTATTAAAAAAACACCCTTGTGGATCAAGGTAAAGAACTGCGAATCATTTTTTATTTGTGCTATGTTTTTCCCAAAGGCATCTGTATAGTATAATTATTAATCATTTTTAGAAGATATACAGAATATGTAGCATAAAAAATATTTTAACAACAGTCTCACTTTTCAATTCTATTTTTGGCTTGTTGGAATTTTATTAAAAGTTTTGTCAGTGATTCGTCACTATCAGGCTAGCAAATGTAAGGTTTGTTTCTCCCCAGTCCCTTTCCTTAGTGCTTTGTCAAGGAGCTGAGCATTTTTCAGAAAATCCTAATACATGTAGCATGAGCTTTCAGAACAGCATGCTACTTAGTTTATAGGTTATTGACACCATACTTCAAAGTGCTATGCATCACAAATAAACAAGGCAAGGGCATTATCATCTTTCTTCAATAAAGAAGTCAGAATGCAATTAGTTTCTCAGAACAACCACTTGTTAAGATTAAAATATTGCAACATTCCTGCTCATTTTTTACAATTCACTATTAACTTAAAAATACGTACTCATTCTCTGATGATTCAAAAATCCATGACAGTCCACATCATGAACATCTCGAATCTTATGTGAGCCGAAACATAGTATTATTTGTGATGCGAAATAAATATTTTTTTTAAGTTTGTTACACTTACTAGAAGAATTTTTTTTAAAATTAAAATCACAACAGCAGGAAGAGAAATAGTGTACGTGCTTTTTTTTCTGCAGAGTCAATTTAGCTTTTATCTCAGTACCATATGTGCTTGTTTTCTGTTCTTGTCAAAATGAGCACTCTGTTTCATCAGTGTTCAAAGTGTATTTTTGAACACAATGTGTAGAATCAATCCATAACCTGTTGATGGCTCCTGCACAGGACATTGATGGGTGTCCAGGCTTCAAGCCAGCCAAATATTACCTACACAAAATATCTTTCCTGAAAGTAGAAGGGTTAACTTGGATGCTTTTTTCATCATAGATTAACTGGCATTGGTGCAGTAGCTGCCTTTAAAATGCAGCTGAGTGAATAATAGCTGGTGCATTAGTATAGGTGTAGCTGTAGTATTCTAGTTCTGTGCTTGTAAACATGGTCTTCTTCCTTCAGCATAAGAAAGGAAGGAGCAACAGCCACAAATAACTGAGCTGAAATTTGTGGACATATAATTAGATGTTCTGTATGTGTCCAACATCTATTCCTCATGTTAACAGCTAAAAGAGTTTGTACTGTAAGTGTGTATATTCGTCATTGTTATAGATGGCAAAACAGTTATTCCCACTTAAAGACCTAAACTCTGAAACCAAACATTATGAAAAAAAAAAAATCTAACTTGAAAATTACAAGTTTGTTCTATTTATCTTCTTAGTTACATAGTTGTTTCCATTCTAACTAAAAAAGAATAACTTTAATTTTAATAGGTTTTTAATTTTGAAGCTAGTATTGTATATCCTATTTGTACAATATCTTGCTGACTTTTTGTATTTCTAGATTAAAAAAAAAAAAAAAAAAAAAAACTGAAAAAAGCACAGTTTGTTTTCAGTTTTATAGTCTATAGTGTCTAAATGTTATGCCCTCTTTGCTAGTTTAGGGATGTGAATTTTATACTTGCAAACTGGAAGCAACACAATCCAATGAGGTAAATCATTATGTCTGCTTCTTGCAAGTGAGAATGGTGCTTAAGAGGATAAAACAATGGTCCATAGAGTGGACCGTGATAACTTGTTAATCATCACCCTCTTCCAAGTGGTCAGTCCTCATAACAAGTTTGCTATTTGAAATCATGTAGCCTTTTATAATAAATTAATGACATCAAGCTACCTACTAGGAACATATTTTTTATTAGATGCTGCATTGTCTTCTTTGCATTTTCCTACCTTTTGCATTTAAAAGTGCTCACCTCTGCAAGTAGTCCATTCAAACTAAACAAATTTAAATATTTATTATTTTTTTTTATGGTGTGTTCTGTAGTATATTAGTTGCTCAACATGCATTACTCCTCTTCTTTCTGATATTTTGCTGCAAACATTTGTCCAACTATGTAGCAGTCTTATGCTAAAAATGAGACATGCAAGAAAAATGTGAACAGAAGCACAAAAATTTATCTTCCTTTGAGGGATGTGCATTGCGGCTCGGGTACAAGATCATAATTGACCTTTGTTTTCCTGTTGAAGATGTGCCCACTCTTGTATCGGATCAGCTCACTTCAAGTCACAATTTGTGCCAGCTATCTGCATGTCACCAAGACATTTTTGAGGCTTTTTTGATCTCTGAAGATTTTTCACAGATCATCTGTTCTGTGTGTCCCAAGGAAGATGAATGGTGCTGATCTGTAAATGACTAGGACAATGTTAGGGGTGTTACAGACACAGCTGCAAGAGGCTGTAGTCCCAAACTGGACTGACCTTTACCATTTTATTTTTTTTTTTGTTCTGCATGACTCTTTACCCACCAAGGCCACAAGGCCAATGAGCATTGTACTACTCCCATTTCTTTGCCATTTAGCAAATCCTTACACTCAGATCATACCCCTGCAAGAAGCCTTATGAGCTGGAATGTTATCTGTAGGGTATCTGTTGCATCAGCACGCATCTACCTTGACTGCATTGAATTCACAGAATCAAAGATGCTCTGCTATGCTTATTAGATAACAGGATTATTTTAATTAGTTAGTTAGTTTACGAAAACATGCAATTCCAGTGTCTTTCCATTGGATGTAGTGGGCATGTATCTAATTGATGTTTGATGTTGATCAAAGAAGTTGAGTGAAAAATCAAGGGGAATAATGCACTCAGTTTGACTTTCATTATCAAATACGTACAAAATGCTAATTCTACGCAAAACCTCATTTTCTAATAATTTCATTCACTCTAGACAAAGAGATTAGTTTTGGTGCTTGATAGTACACAAGACAGCAAAGAGCAATATTTTACTGGAGAAGAGGTACCTATAAGAAAATAAAGCTGGAAGAGATACGTGTCAGCGCTGGTGACTGCTTTCTAAACTTCCAGCAAGGTTCACTGGAGAGCTACTTGTGATGACTTTTAATTTGGTTGAATAATAAACCAGATATTTGGATTAAGAGGGCACCTGCCTTTTTGCAGAGGTAATAGTACCATTATACTAACAGCCTATTGACCAGTAGAGAAATTTATGTTTCAGTGAGCTTCTTTGCTCACTGTTTAATGGAAATTTATGGGTTTACAGTACAATTTACAAAAAGTGTTGGGTAACTTTTTTTTAAATATTAAACAAGCAAAAAATAACCCAATTAAGTTCTTAACACTGTGAGCTCTTACTTCTCATTTTTACAGTGACTTGTAATCTCTGGGGGGTTGACACCAATATATTAATGCACTAATGTTGTCTGCTTGGTCACTTGGTGTTTTTCCTAGGAAGAAAATGTTACACCTAATCTCCTATAGCCCTTTTATTCAGAAGATTTCAATCTTTTGAAGCTGATAATTACAGATAAAAATCCATTTGCTGTTTTTTAGAGCTGGTTGCCATTTGGGTTAACTTTCCTTGCGTTTATAGGGGTAAAACTACTGTCTTTAAAATATGTAAATTTTCTTCTGCATCCTACTAGGTTTTCTTTATTATGGATGACCAGCTAAAGACATTTCATCATAATATTGATCACCTAGTTGAAAAAATCAAACTACATTAAATTAGTCTTAGTTTCACGTATGTTTCATCTATATTATATAATAATGATAAAAAATATTTCCAGCTTTCATAGACCTATAACACACCTCTTATTGATGAAATAGGCACTTCTAAAAAGTGACCAGATGCTGTAGAACTAGAGATCTGTGCCACAGCTGTGAAATAATGTACTGTGTCTAGCCAGGATGTAGTTATATTTCTTATATTGTATAATTGTATATATTTCTTATATTGATGTAGTTATATTTCTTATATTAACATAGTCCATATGGTGCTATGTTTTGGATTTATGGCTGAAACACTGTTGATAACACACCAGTGTTCTGGCTATTACTGAACAATGCTTGCACAGGGGCAAGGTTTTTTATTTTTCCCAGAGCCTGTAGGATGGAGGTAGGCAAGAGATTGGGAGGGTAAGAGTCAATACAGCTGACCCACACTAGCCAAGGCGATATCCCATGCTTTATAGCATCATGCTTAAACGACATAACATCAGAGGAAGAAGTGGGGTGGGTTTAACTTCCAAGTAGCTGTTGTTCAGAGACGGGCTGGGCATTGACCTGCCTGTGGGAGCTGGAGAGTGATGTGCTTTTCTATTTTCTAAAGTTTTGGGTTTTTTTGACTCTTTCTTTCACCTATTACACTGTCTTTATTTCAGCCCACAACTTTTCTTGAGTTTGTTTTCTCCTTGTGTATTTCTAGTGAGGGGAGGATGGCATATGCAGCTTTGTGGTTGCTTGGCTGCTGGCCAGAGCAAACATACCACAAAAAAAATAGAGGCTCATTCAAATTTTTTTCTGTACTCAATGTACTCATAGTATATTTCTCTTAAATGCCTTTGGATTTGACCATCTAGTTCAGTGATTAGAGAATATTTTCAAAGCATAGGTTGATTGAGTACTAAGGAATTTTTTCAGTTTCTTCTCCAACACACATAACGTTTTATATACTTTTTCTTTTTAAATTTTTTTTTCCTGGCAATAACATTCTTAGAATAATTGATTTATTTTAGCTTGGTTTAGTTTTGTTTTAATCACGCTGTTTATAGTGCATTCAATAACAATCTTTCTATTTGACCTGCTGTTTTATTGACTGTATTTTGTGCAATGACAGGTTTGACTCATGAATATTGGATAAATAGTAAGAAACCAATAGATGAATGAATGATTTCTGCAATGTTTGTTGCTGTCATCTTTATTTACTATTTCTTTAAAAATCTACCTTGATAATGATTGGCAAAAGATTCTTCAGTGACAGACACTTCATACAGAGATGTATGCTATTCATCATGAATAGGGACAATAAAAATTAATGTTGAGAATGTCTTCTATTTCTAATGCTTTAGATAACATTCATTGGTCTAACCTCGTTATGTAATAGTTTCAAAGCATTTTAATGAACAAGGTAAATTTTAAAGTAGTGAAGGTGTCAAGTAAAAATTTCAATTTGATTTATTAAAACTATTTCATCGTTGAAATATCATAAAGGCTTAACTTGTTGACTTTTCTAGTGTTCCTGTATTTATGCTCTCTAAGAAGCTTTTCACTGATCAGAAATGCGTATAAAAATAGGTTTAAAATCTTTTTTAAATGCATCCTATTATCCTTTCTTTTTCTTTTCTCCCTAAGCATTCTTCTAGACATATGCTATCCAGGACATTTCAAAAGGCTTTTATGTGTTTAAGACTAGATAGTCTCCTGAATTGTAGAGAACACATAGATTTCCATACTGAATATATAAACAAATAATAATATTCTCACTTCACCTCCTCTCTGTCTTATTGTTTTGTACTCTGTATGGTAATGAGATTTTCTTTCCAGACAAGAAGATTTAGGTTCTGTCTTCACGACAAAAGAAATTGGGAAGAACCCATCTAGATAGAATCATAGGAAACTGTTTTCTTCTTTAAGCCTGAGTTAGAAAATTGGGTTAAAGACGTCACTATCATTTATGTGATAAACTATTAATTTATAGGAAAACTTAGGAAAATTTATAGGAAAACAGTAAGTTGAGTTTTTTTCACTACATATTTCTTTTCACTTATCATACCTAAAGTTAAAAATTAACTATACTACTGCTTGAGTCGCCAAGTATTAAGAAATTTGCTTTGACAGTAGCACCCACGAATTTCAAACTATTTTGCAGCTGAACAAAAAATGTTGATGTTTTGTTTTCAGGATGAAGAAGTATCCATGTAGCATTATTTCTGCACAGACCCATACATGGCCACTCCACAGTCCTCTTATTTGTCTTAGTCACTATATAACCATCTCAGACTCTGCACAGAGCGAGTCTGTGCAGCAATGATGTTTATTCAGTTTTGCATTGGCCGTTCGTACTGTGGGGAAAAATTAACAATGTTTTTCTTCCTGCTAAATGTGTGTGAAGGACACCGTCACTCGATCTTTTGGCCCACTATCTTTGTAATAAAGTTTAAATGCTACTCTTAAACCGTTTAAAGTCACACATAGAGTCAAACCAAAAAGGACTATACAGATATCTTGATTCCAACCAAAATATCATCTAGCCAAACATACTGTCTACAAACACTGTTGATACTGTTTGGGGATGGTTAGGGAAAGGTAAGTGTAGAACAAACTTATGTGATAATTCCCTCTAATACTCCTCTGTCCTCAAACTATTTATATCTCAGGTTCTGCCTGAACCACCTGTGGTCTCTATGTACTCTGTTATCCCCAATGGATTTCACTTCACATTTGAACACTTTAACATTTGAGTTCAGTGGTAAATGTACAGACAAAAGCTATTAGAAAATATAAAGACTCTGCTTTATGCTTGCCATTTTCTCTTTGCTTTAAAAAGGCCCTACTTTGGCATTTCAGAAATGGAAACAAAAAATACATGATTACGCTTTGAAGCATAGTGTCTTGTATCTTATTTATGTTGCTTATGTCACATTTCTGATCAGATGCTGTACAAATCAATCTTATTTGTGAGAATTTTGCTTGACAAAATGCAGCAGCAGATGCAGGTCTGGGCAGCAGTCATGAAGAAGCGTGAAGACAAAAGCAATGATGTGAAGCAAGACAAAATAGCAGAGGTTTAAAAAGCAAGAGATAAATAGATCAAAATGCACTAGCTTGTTGATTTTGTGCTGATTTTCTAGTGTTTAATTTCTTGTTGCGGTATCTTGACTGTTCAATGTGTCTTATTAAGTTTGACGTTACTTTTTCTTAGAAGCTAAACATTTTGTTTTCAAGAAAACCCACAAAAGGCAGAAGAAAAAGCAAAAGTACATCATTTGCAGTGAAGAATGTACGGCATTTCAAGATGCACTTTTAAAATTGATTGCAGTAGGTACTAAAATATATGAGGTTAATTTTTTTCATTATTTGTATCTTTCCCTCTTAAATGAGAAAAAAAAAAAAAGTTAAATTTGGTCAAATTTCTGAATTGCTGTTTTGTTTAAATTTTAAGTCAGGGCAATTTACCAAGAACAAATTGTATTTGTAAATTTTTATACTATTTTTTTTACCAGTAAGAAAACACCTGCTTTCACACGCCAAATCTACTTTGTGTATTTCCACAGGGATATTTTTATCCTATCTAGGGTAGTATAAATTTAGAAACAAAAAGCAAACAAACTGTCCTAAGATTTACTAAAGTAGTGCAAAATATTCTTCCCTGACAAAAGGAAATATTTGTTTGTTTGTTTGTTGCTATTGAAAAAAGTTACTTAAGTAACTTTTTACAGCTGAAAAACAAAACAAAACAAAACAAAACAAACCACCAGGGAAATCTTTTACATTTGTAATTTTTCTACCTTGCCCTTAAATTTCTAGTAATCTGTTACAACCTCGCATGGACTACAGAGAATGAAGTTTGTGCTGATGTGACTATGCATACCAAATGAAAACTTTTGACATTAGAATTAAATGAGCATAGAGTAGCTCATATTCAAATTGAGAAAGTAAAATAAATGAAGTTTTACTTGACTTTAAATTGAGAAATGAATAAATGAAATTTTTAAATATGTAATGTAGTACAAGTTATGATTGTTACTGCTGTTGTACTCTTCACATAGAGCAGAAAACTTACTTCCATCACGCATGCCTTTATTATATAAGCTTTCCCCTGCACCTGATGTTGATATAGGAATTCAGATGTCATTGCTAACCAATATGTAAGGAAGCAGTGGGAAAAAATGCTCTGAAAGCAAAGTGCATTTCAGTGTCTAGCCTCCTGCTTCCAATGTTTAGGAGAAAGCAAACAGAAGAAAAAGAGAGAGAAAGAAAAAAGGAGAAAGGAAGAAAGAAAAGAAAGAGAGAAAGAAAGAGGGAAATAGAGAAAGAAAGAAAGAGAGAAAGAAGGAAAGAAGGAAAGAAAGAAAGAAAGAAAGAAAGAAGGAAGGAAAGTAAAGAGAAGACATAAAGCAATGGACAAACACACACAGCTGATATTTAAGCTTTCAGCAAGCCATCAATTGTTTTGATATGGTTTAGTACCAAGGGCTAAAATATGAAGATAAAGACTAAGTTTTTCCTGCAGTGATGTAACAACGGGTATTACCATGTGGGAAATGGCAAAGGAAAGTTGTCACAGGAAAACTGGAGTAAAGTCAGGGGAATCGTTAAATAATCGCTGTCAGGCTAATACCAAAAATTATTAGATTAGACATAGGGTTCTTAGGTGGCTAAAGTTAACAGTGATCCAAACATTCTTCCATATCTCCTTTGATCTGGAGCTCTAAGTGACACAAAGATGTCATGTTATGAATAAAGTTTCCCAGGAATTTCCATTTGTAGTCTTTTTCCTCCTTGATTTCAGCTAATCTATTAGGTTAAAATTAAAGCATTCATCTAGAATCAGAGAAAAATAAATAAAAACATTATTTCAGAAACTTCATTACTTTCCTCTACATGAAAGAATGTAGAAAAAATAAGACTCAAGACTAGCAACACAAATCAAGAATACTTTATGTTTCCTCTTCTAAAAGTAAGTATTTTTATTTATTTTTAAAGAATAAACTGTCATAAGGAAAAGCTTCTCAGTTCATGTGGTTTAAATCACATTGTATCAAAACAGTTTATTAATTTATTAATGCCATATAACTAACGAGCAGGCAGTGAGCTACACTTTCAGGATCATATATCAGCAATACAAAAGGTAAACTACAACAATAGACACTTAAGAAAGATTAGTAAACAATTTCAAAATTATAAATGTGCTTCTATAACTAATCCCAAAAAAGTTATAATCACACATGCAAATGCACAAAACTAGATGTGCATCAAGCTATTCACAGGCTACATGGGTCACCAGCAGCCCCATGGGAGGGGAGTTGAGTTCCCCTGTTCTCAATGTGTAACATATGGCTGCTTCAGCATCAGGTGAGTTCCTGCTTCTTCTGACTATCATTGACCCACACAGAGAAAAAAAGATGTCATGAGACCTCACACACACCAAGGGGATCTCTGTGTGCCAGACCACATGGACAGACCCCACAAGAGGGTGCTCTGTCCAGGCTGGAGGGAGTTTACAATATCAGTGGCCACTTATAGCAATATCCAGCTGCTGCCCTCTTCCCACATCCCTCTCTTTAGTTTTACAAATTGCCATACTGCTTCTTCCCTTCTTTTCAATTTGTCCTTTGCTTCAAGAGACTCTAATACCCTTGTTACTATTCAGTCTGGCTGGTGGTAATCTTTCCCTCTGGCACAAGTTTGGAGAAAATGTCCTCTAAGACATTTTTGGGATATTTCATTCAACTCAGAAATGATGCACTCATATTCCTATTTTTAAGCTGTTGTTTTCCGTGGCATTTTGCAGTAGGAGGGCCATGTGGTCACCCATCTAAATAATTACTTAAGAGAAGTCAAGAACTGAATTTTACTGTTAATTCCTTTCTGTGTCGACATGTGGAAAAAAAACCCAAACCAACCAAATAAAACAAAACACAAAAAAAATCAAAATAAACCTCTTTGTACTGCATATTTAACTATGGCCATTCCTTCCTCTGTTGCTTTAGGCTAGTAAGAAAAATTTTCTTGTTCTATCAAACTCTCAATGTAAGGATTTTCAGATCACAGAATGCCCTTCAAATCAAGCCAAACTGTAAAATGGAAAATATTCTTAACTGCACTTAAAAACATATACATAAACGGCACAGAGTATAAATCTCCATCTCAGGAAAAAAAAAAAAAAAAAAAAAAGCTACATTCCTGTTTGTTCAGGATTTTAGAGTGACGCATAAAGATATTGCTTTGAAATCTTTACTGTGATCACTGAAAAAATAATAAATCTCTTAGTATTGTGTATTTTGGACAAATAGTTATTCCTTGCCTGAATTTCTTCAAATGGATTTGAACAAACATTTTGATCTGATATTCTGAGCCTGAAAGAAATTATATCCACAACAACAGAAGACAGATTTATGAATTCAGTTAGTGTCATGTGGGGCTGACACTTTGCCATGACGATTAGTTTTTAACTTAAGAAAATTTGTTCTTGCAGTTAATAAGAATCAGCAGAGAACTGTGGAAACAGAAAAAAAAATCTTAATTTGTCTAACATCAGATATTCACTGACTGCAGTTTTACTTAGTTACCTTTTAGTACATTTGGAAATAATTCAAAATCACAAAGATAACTGGCTTTACCTTGATGCTGCTAGAAGAACTAAGATGTATTTAGGCTCTGAATATTAATTATCATGCTGCTTTAAAGGTTACAACAATCAGTTTCTCCCAGGGAGGTCATAGTTCTGATTGAATAAAGGCTTAATTATAGAATATTATAGAACATTGCTGTGAGCTGCAGCAACAAAGCCAGCAAGTGGGTTATTCTCTCTTTGACAGTCCTAAAAAGTTAATGAAGGCATGTGAAAAAGAGAAAACCACATCTGTTGAAAAATTTTAGGCAATTATGGATTAATAGTTTGTTTGTTTTTTCCCATCAGTATAGGAGACAAAAAAAGAAGATGTCACTGCTGTTATAACTACTGTGGTTGCCACTATTAGACACTTTATAATGAGAAAGCCATATCAAATGCCGTTAGCAATAAGGATATGATTCGTACTACTGCAATTGAAGCAACTGCTTTGTGAAAAATACAGGGACTCATCAGACACTTGCTGACATTGAATACCTATTATAATTACTAATTAATTATGAAAAAGATTCTTTTGGGTGCAAGGTAATACATTCCTTTCAATCACACCTAACCTTTAGTGCGGGAATTTATGCCACCATAATGTAGGTCATATAACATTCTGTATTTAGTCTAGTTTTTATGTGATCTTTCTTTTAAACCTTGAGGCTGGATTCTGCACCTCATTGTAGGAATTTTACCATAGAGAACATCATAGAAATATGTGTGAACCTCCAACATATAATTTCTTCTTGTCTCTCGCTTTCCTTCTCTTCTGCCTCCTCCGTATTGTGAATCCCTTAAACATTGTAAATTTTCTTTCTTCCTGTCACCAAAAAAAAATAACTTCAGCTACTTCAAAGAGACCTGTTCCGCTTTACCAAAGCAGGTGAAATGTATTACGAGGTCATTTTATTTCCTGGGGACCTCAGGCTTCCCTTGCAGTCCTTCTTAGGAGCATGAAGATCTTGTCACAGCAGTCTAAGGTGGCTCAAGATTACGGACTGTCTCATCTCAAACTGCTCTGGGACTAGAGATTTCCTGAGTCCCTCTTTGGTAAATTTTCTAAACTGATAATTAGCTTGGAAACACCAGGCAAGTGATTTCTTTGTTTTGTCTTGATAAGCAGCCGTCATCGATGTCTAAATCAGTGATGTCCATCTGAAAACTTCCATACGCTGTAAGGTATCTCTAATAGAGTTCTGACTTCCAGTTGTCTGACAGAAAAAATCTGTGGGAGCTGAAAAGAGGAGTGAGAGTACATGGCTCAATGTGGTAATTTGGTCTTAACTGTGAACGATAGGCAGTACAGATAACTGCTTCACCTTAGCTGGTTTCAGAAAAACAAAATTAATCTCAGTCCTAGTCTTTTGGTCATTGTGTTCTCAGTTGCAAGACAAGCAGCAAACGTGTCATGCTTTGTTTCTAAAATCTGATAACCACAGTATAAGAACAAAAAAATCACAGCTCAGCTTTCCTTGCAATTTCCAAGGAAAGAAACAAAACCTGATTTGTTCAGAAACAATCTCCCAACGAAAAGCTGAGTTGAAAAGGATTTGCCTGCTATCTTACTAATAAATACCCTCTGTGAAATCGGACTCTGATTTTTTCCTAGGCCTTTTTCCTGTTCCTTTTACTACTTTATTCATCCTTCTTTTCCTATTTCTGAGTATGTGTATTTATATATTTCTGAGTATGTGTATAATAATTTAAAGAGCTATGTAGATCATGACAATTTTGGTCTGTGGTAAAGAGCACTTAATGTGTTAAAGAGCCTTGTTCTCAGTGGAAGTCTGTGTATCTTACATTTTCTTACCACAAAAATGATTTTGTGAGTTTCTATGCATTACCTACAGTTATCAAATGTTTAACATCTCCAGTCTGTATTATTGCATTGATATAGAATTATTTAAAAAAGGAAATAATGATTTTTCACAAATGTGACCTCTGCAGTAGGGAAAAACAAAGCAAAACCAAACAGCATACAGAATGAGTTCCACTGCCTTCACTGGAGACATTTAACTAGGACTGTGACCTTTAAAAAAAGAAGCAAAAAAAAAAGCCCAGAAGATGAAAAGATGGGAAGATGTGTTGTGAATACATGGATACCCTGTAGCTAACTCTGTATCTGGTGAACTAAAATTATCTTTTTTTGCCTTATAGGTTTTTTAAGTACTGGGGACCAAGCTGCAAAAGGCAATTATGGATTGCTTGACCAAATCCAAGCTTTACGTTGGATTGAAGAAAATATTGGATCTTTCGGAGGAGACCCAAAAAGAGTTACTATTTTTGGATCTGGGGCAGGAGCTTCCTGTGTCAGTCTCCTGACACTCTCTCACTATTCAGAAGGTAACAATCTTCTGAGAAAAGCACTTTTTTTTTTTTTTTTTTTTTAAAAAATATAGCGTAACAAAAAGTCACTATTATCAGGTAGGCTGAGTTAGAATTTAATGGTTTATAATTTTTAAAAAATGCCTACTAGTCAATATTGTGAATTTATGTTAATCAACTTAAATATTTTTATATGAAAAATTAAAGGCTATTGTAGCAGAAGTTTCATGCAACAAACACCATGGGCAGAATATTTTTTCTAGCTTTATTGAGAGTCTCCACTGGCTCTTCTATCAAAGAATATGCCCTAATTAAAATGGAAAAGGGCAGTGACCTTTCTCATTTTACACACAGTCTTTTCTGCACTTACAACATGTATTTAGATGCTTTCCTTATGAAATAATAACATAACTTAACCTTATTAAAAAAATCTATTTAACTCCCTACAAGTCCTGTGTGATCCCACACAGAGTTCTTATGGCTTTCATGCTTGAGCTGTGGAATTTCTACCCCCTCACACCTCCAAAAAAAAAAGAAACCCACCCAAGAATATACAACACCATTACTGAACCATAAAAATTCCTGGTGATAAGAACGTATCTACAAAGAATTTATGGAAGAAGACAAGATCAAAAGTTCTATTGCTTTCATAGGTCCATGCTACTTCTATCACATTAAAACAGAAATCTGTGGCAAACAATTGTAGCAAGGCTGCTGGTAAACACACCATATTTGGAAATGCATAAAATTATGCCTGACAATTTAGTTTATTGATACAAATAGGGAGCTGTGAATAACTGTTGAGTAAGGCATAACAAAATCAAGCAGACGGAACCATGAAAAACTTAACTAATAAATATATATATAATATAATATGAAATTTTTTAGCGTGTGCAGTAAGTAATCATCACAAAGGTATATTGACCACAACCACTTTTTCCCATAAATGGTTCAAGGTCTTTAAATGTTTTTGTAGCTGTTGCTGGATTTGACATTTCAAGAGCTCGACGGTAGAAACTGTGCAGAAGAGGCCCACGTATTTTATTTTAAAATAGGCCATTTTAGTGTTCTTATTAGGAAAAAACAAGTTGGGCAGATTCACCAGTAAGCTCCAGTTGCTTTTTAGTACTCTAGTGACACAAAGAAGCTCTTCAGACTATGTCTTCCGTATTTCTTTGTGTTAATACATATAAAACAACCAGAAAAAAACCTATTGAATCTCATCTTACTGTCTTCCAATGTAAACATATTTTAAGTCAACATAAAGAGAGTACTAACACACACACACACACACACAAATTAGGATGATAAAAAATAATGGCAAAGTAGAATACTCAAGCTTATTAAATTGATTTTAGCAGAGCAGATTTTTTTTCAAATTATGATGCATGGCTTCTGTGAAGGAAATGAGAGTGTGTAATTTTCATTTGACCTTTAAACAACTGAAGAGCATATTTATGAGATTCATTTACATGGTGAAGAGGATATGACAGCTTATAGCTGCCACTGCTTTAAAGAACTTTTTTACAGGACTACTACTGTGCTAAATCCAGGCATTTCCATTAAAGATGCAAGAAAACGGTAGTACAAGCATTAGTTTTGTTCTTGAAGCAGTAACATGAAACCTTCATGCTTTAACATCAAGAACAAGAGAGATTTTAATTAGTAGTCTATTAGAGATACTGTAAAAATGGAGCAGTGAGTAGAATACATGGAAATTGAATTGAAATTTAGATATATGTATTCTTAAGTTATTGTGCAATCAAAGCTTTCTTTGCTTAGTGAAAGCTGCTTTTAATTTTTTTTTTTTTTTTTTTTTAATATATAACTGGATCTGCATTTAAACAATTTACACCTGCAGGTTTGTTCCAAAAGGCAATCATACAGAGTGGAACAGCCCTGTCCAGCTGGGCAGTGAACTACCAGCCTGCCAAGTACACTCGGATATTGGCAGATAAAGTAGGCTGTGACATGCTGGATACCACTGATCTGGTTGAATGTCTTCGGAATAAGAATTACAAAGAACTTATTCAACAGACCATAACTCCAGCCACATACCACATTGCCTTTGGGCCTGTCATAGATGGAGATGTGATTCCAGATGACCCTCAGATTCTCATGGAGCAAGGGGAATTCCTTAACTATGACATAATGCTAGGCGTAAATCAAGGGGAAGGTTTAAAATTTGTGGATGGCATTGTAGACAATGAAGATGGTGTATCTCCCAATGATTTTGACTTTTCTGTCTCCAATTTTGTGGACAATCTATATGGTTATCCAGAAGGGAAAGATACACTGCGAGAGACCATTAAATTCATGTACACCGACTGGGCAGACAAAGAAAACCCTGAAACAAGACGGAAGACCCTGGTTGCTCTTTTTACAGACCACCAGTGGGTTGCTCCAGCTGTTGCTACCGCTGACCTGCATGCTCAGTATGGTTCTCCAACATATTTTTATGCATTTTATCATCATTGCCAAAGTGAAATGAAACCCAGCTGGGCTGATTCAGCTCATGGTGATGAAGTTCCTTATGTGTTTGGGATTCCTATGATTGGCCCCACAGAACTGTTCAACTGCAACTTTTCCAAGAATGATGTCATGCTCAGTGCAGTAGTTATGACATACTGGACTAACTTCGCCAAAACTGGGTGAGTTTGACCTCCGGCATTCATTTTTGTTGATAACATACTCCTAAAATAGTCTGTATCCTATAGGAGTGGCTTCGAACCCTGATCTTGCAGCAGTAATATGGCACTATTTGTGTAAGAGAGAAGGTAACTGGGGCTTATTCATATTTAATAGATTTTTAATTAGTGTGTTCCCTCAAACTCTTTTCTTTCTTAGCTCAGTGAGAATAATAATGCACTTTATTTTTGATTCAAAAAATAGGGCAATTATTAAGACAAAGCATGTCTCATAGAAGAGATGGCTCACTAAGATAACAAAAAAATCAGAGGCAACATGTCTGCTACTTGAAGAATGAACTCTCAGGCAGATAGCAGTTCTCTGCTACAAAAGAAAGGAAGTTCTTGCTTTTAGCGACCTTGTTTTTAGGGATGGGGACTCAGGGAGGAAATGGAACAGAAAGGAAGACACTGGAAAAGTTTTTTTTTCCCTCTGAGGGCTATAATGGGAGTAATAAGTACTTGACTGGAATGAAGAAGAGACTCAGATATAAATTTTGCTTTGAGAAGGTTAAAAATTTAAATTAAATCTGCTTATGAAACAAAATAAAGACATCAAAGTTTTACTGAAATAGAGTTGTAAACATCAAGGAAAGAACCCTCAAAGCAGCTTAATCTGCAAGTGCTATTAATAATTTCTCTTCTCTTCCTATAGCATTCCTTTAAAGAGTATTGCAGTGTTTTACTTGAGCAGCAAGAGCTTTTTTGTTAACCTTGAGTCTTCAGTACTGAATTAAAACAAAGATACTTGTGTCACAAGGGAGCTGTAAATCTTTCCAATGAATGTTTAATGGCAGGATTGGGCTCTAGAAACTGCAGCTCTACTGCACTGCAGTGAATGGTATGCAGCTACAGAAGAAAAATTCAGAGATGCCTAGTGTGAAACGCTCAGAGACTTCAACAGCTCTTCCAGCTTTTAATGAATCCAAACGATGTTCAAGGGAGAGAGATTTTGCAGCCTTAACAAAAACCTTGAGCATGAATTGAGTAAAACCCAAATGCTTCAGGTCAATTTACAAGGCAAAAAGAAAGCTTTTGTTGCACTCTAGATACACAGGCACTTTTGCATGCAGAAATCCCACAGTACTGGAACAATAGTGAATGAACTGTGGAATATTTAGATGTATTTGGCAACAAGTCCTCAGTACTGGGATGGACAAACGTCAGTATGAAAGCTTGGTTTATGCACAGATAATGCTGGCTGTAACACACACTCAGAAAGATGTTTATACCATCAGTCTGTCTTTATTTTTATAGATGAAGTGCCACATATACATAGAGGACTTCAGATCCTCACATGTATACATTATTGGAATTATCATGGAGATGCAAGATCTCCACTGTCTCACTATTATTTACAATTATTTTATGACTATTCCCTGCAGTGGTATTTAAGCCGTTCTTGGAGGCTGACAGGAGCTTTTCACAGCCCCAGCTCCCACCATTACTCAGAATTGCAAGCACTTTCCAGCTGTTGCTACTTGAAACCTAATTTCAGAAGGCTATGCATGCCATCACCCAATTCTCTGGTTATGAATCCATTGTCATTCTACACCTAAAGGCACAGCAAACACTTTGGAAGAGCCATTAGTCATTTCTGAAACTTGACCATTATTGATGAGACAGCAGTGCAATATACCTTCTGTTACAAACTTGCCCCTTTATAGACAGTGTGAAAGATCTGTCATTAAAAATGACTAGCTGTAAAATTTCAGTTTTCACAAGGAAAGGAAAAGAGCAACCCAAGATGCATTACCTTGCCAGTTTTTAAAATTCATTTATATGAACAATGATCAATTTTTCTGCATAGTGCAAGAAATACTTGGAGGAAAATAATATTTTAAGATTACATTTTCTTTGTACCCCTGGTGCCTCCAATGGAAAAGGGAAAGTTGTAGCACCTCAAGACTAGGGCAACTGGGGACATATCTGGGGGAAGAGTTCTCCCCTTCACCCTCCCACATGTATTGTGAAATCCATTGCCCACCCAGGTCCTCCAACTCTCAAAAAAATTGATATAATTCAAGACTGTGTTGTTGGGGGTTTGTTTCAGGTTTTTCTCCACCCTTTTAAAAATTGATTGTTTACCATCCTTATTCTGGTGGAACTTGGCTTTCTTTGTGTTTGTACCCATGGCAACACACATGAAAAATCTGTTAACTGCAAGGTTTTATTATTGCACATTTCCCTGTAGGTGACCCTTGAACATTAAAACTGCAGATTTGTTTATTTCATTTTAATGTCCCTGAGACTTTTCCTGTCTTGATGACTCTCCTACAGAGGCTGCATCCAGGTACTTACTGTATAATTACAGCTCAGGTGGTGCATCATTCTGATGGGCTGTGCTGAGCTTTTAACTGACATGTTACCCACTGCTGAAAAGCACATATTGTTTAATGGGCCTACTGCCAAGACTGCATTTGGAGGGCAGGTCAATCCTGTAATATCACTAGGTGTCAAAGACACAGCACAAGGGACAGCACTTTTATTGTGTTTTACTTTGAAGCGAGTTATTGAAGCTAGCAAATAGGAGGTGACAAAGTGACTGTTTAATAGCAAAGGGATCATGCTTGAAATTAATACTTGGAAGCTGCACTTTGTTAATCCTCCATTTTCTACCTTGCTATAACTTTTCTTTTTTCCTTTTTCGTTTCATTAACAGTCATTTTGTCCTTTTCAAAGCTATATTTCTAACATGCCTTAGAAATAGAAAAGCAATTTATTACAGAGCAGGTACAAGAAACTACATTTGGGATACAAAAATTTCATGAAAATATGGCTTTTGATTCTGCAATGTGCAAAATTACATGTGAAAGCTTCATTAAGAGGTACACTTAAAGTTCAGTCTGCTGCCAGTAGTACTATCCTAACCGTAATAGTAATTTTATATGCTCAAATGTTCTGTTAAGGCTGAAGGATGTTACATCCTTCTGATATATCAGCGGGGGACAGTGAATGACAGGGTGAAGGATGCCAATACTTCACAGATACACTCTTGTGAAGTATTTGAAGTTTAATAGAGTATATACAAAGCTATACTCTCTTTAGATGCCCCTACCAGTTTTCTAAAAATTACCCTTTTTGAGGAGTTACAATACTCTATTTTTGTTCCCATCATGCAGCTCTACCTAGTTTGGTGATGGGAAAGACAAAAACCTACAGGATGTACCCTTGTTTTCTTTGTAATTCAGATAACAGTCCTGAATTATTTTTACATTGATTCTGAAGAAAAAAACTGACTTAATAACGATGTCTATATTTCATATTCAGTTTGGCTTTCTAATGGAAGACACAATTAAACTTACAATTATTAAAGTGTGTTTTCAAATCAATTCTCTGTGAACTCCTTTATGAGGCTGTTGCATTTCTTTTTGATGTTTTTATCTGAAGAAATAACTGTCTCCAATGGACAACCTGTGTTAGCCAAACAAATCAGTGCACTTACGGTTCGGTTTCCTTAGTAGTTATAATAGCTGACTTGGAGCATGGCAACAGTGGGGCCTGGTAATAAGTGAGGAAAGGAAGTAAGGGAAAATATGCCTGGGTACCAGTGCTTCAGGCAGGAATGACTGTACCATTATTAATATTGTGACAACATGAAAAATCAGTGGAAGCATAAAGAAATGCCACACAGCTTTTCTGTCTTTTTTTTGTTTGGTTGGTTTGGTGGTTGTTTTGTTTTTATTTTTTTGGTTCCATATGGAGAAAAGAGGACTGCTGAAAAAAAAAAATGATCAAGAGGCCTTTCAGTATCTTGGAGACAGACTCAGTATGTAACTGTTAAGACATTTTGCTCTTCAGTGAACTTAGACAATGACACAAATGAATAAAACACTTTAAGTGCATTAAAGAAACAGTTCCACTGTCCTGAGTGATAGTTAATGCTCTTGCAGAAGTATTTAAAAGATGAATGGTATTTCAACTTTATGTGGAATTCAGGATAATAGAAAAATTCTAAAAAAGTAAAGCCTTTCACAGCATTTCCCACAGCATTCTCATGGATAAACTGGTTACTCATGGCTTGGATGGATGCACTCTATGCTGGCTAAAAACCTGGCTGGCTGGCTGGACCCAAAGAGTGGTGGTGAATGTAGTTAAATCCAGTTGCAGCCAGTCACAAGTGGTTTTCCCCAGAACTCAGTACTGGGGCCATTTCTGTTTACTACCTTTATCAATGAACCAAATGAAGGGATCAAGTCTGCACCCTCAGTAAGTTTGCAAGACAACACCAATTTGGGTGGGAGTGTTGATCTGCTTGAGGGTAGGATAACTCTACAGAGGGATCCAGACAGGATGAATCAGTGGAATGGTATAAGTTCAGCAAGTCCAAGTTCTCGGTCTCATGCTTAGATTACAACAACCCCATGCAAAGTTACAGGCTTGGCGAAGAGTGGCTGGAAAGCTGCCTGGTGTAAAAGGACTGAGGGGTATTGATTGACAGCCAGCTAAATATGAGCCAGCAGTGTGCCCAGGTGGCCAAGAGGGCCAACAACATCCTGAGTTGTATCCGAAATACTGTGGCCAGCAGGACTAGGGAAGTGATTGTCCCCCTATACTCAGCAGTGGTGAGACCACATCTTGAATAGTATGTTCAGTTTTGGTCCCCTCACTACTGGAGGTACACTGAGATTCTGGAGTGAGTCCAAAGAATAACAAAGCTGATGAGTAGTCTAGAGCACAAGTCGTATGAAGCAGGGGTGAGGGAATTACAATTGTTTAGTCTGGAGAAAAGGAGGCAGAGGGGAGACCTTATGACTCTCTACAATTACCTGAAAAGAGGCTGTAGAGAGGTGCAGTTTTATCTCTTCTCCTAAGTGACAGCCAATAGTACAAGAGGAAACAGCCTCAAGTTATTCTAGGAGAGGTTTAGATTGAATTTTCAGAAAAATTTCTTCACTGAAAGGGTTGTCAAGCACTGGAACAGACTGCCCAGAGAAGTGGTTGAGTCACCATCCCTGAAGGTATTTAAAAGATGAAGATGTGGTGCTTAGGGACATAGTTTTGTGGTGGACTTGGCAGTGCTAGATTAACAGTTGGACTTCGTGGTCTTAATGGTCTCTTCTTTGCTTCTAAGATTCCCATCATTCTTCCCTTTCCAAGGGATTTGAAACAACCAGATATAAAATATGAAATACTCAATTCCCTCATTTGCCCTCCAGGTCAGCTATTAGTTCATCCTGTGAATAGGAACGTGTGTTGCTCTTCAGGCAGCATTCACTGCAGACTTTGTGTTTTACCCAAGAAAAAATCATTGAAGACCAACCAACTTGCTAAATTAAGCAAAATCAGTTCAGATTGAAAGTGGGGGAAAAAAAGTGGCAGGTGTGTAGATCCAAAGGATTTTGCACATTAATTTAAAAAAAATAATAATCTTAGAGCATCATATGATCTTCTATCACATGGAAAATTTCAGCCATTTCATTATGGTGGCATTTTTTTTGGTAGAGAAGCTCTTTAAATTAAATTCTAAAAGTGGTGAAATAAATAATTAAAAGGCAAAATGAGTAACAATGATCACCAATTTTGTTCTAGCAATAGGATGAAGAAAAACCAAAAGGGCTCCCTGCCAACTAGTAGGACTGGGAAAAAAGTATATCTAGTCTTTATGAGAGCTGTTACTGGAAGAAGTACCGAACTGAAAATATATTTTTCAGATTATATTTTTATCTGGCTTTTCTAACAGCCTTCTGTTATGTAATCACACACTTGAGCCTCAAGAGCATCCAGGAACACAAAGGTGATGTGAGAGGCTAAAAAATACAAAAGGAATTTCAACTTTGAATAACAGATTAAAAGTTTTATCAAACAGCTGATTTCATAGGAGAAATTATTTTATGTACATTTATATTTCATGCTTACATATAATACTGGGAAATGGTTCATAGTAGGATAAACTGCCCAACTTTCAAGAAAAAAAAGTCATAAGATGTAACTTTACAATTTGATTGATTGTCTCTAGTGTACATAGGTGCAGGACCCAGGAAAATAAAAATCCTATTATTCTATTCTATTTTTTCTATTTTAAATCCTATTTTTCTATTCTAAAAATTCTATTATCCTATTTATATCCACTAAATATTTTTGTTAAACTGTCACTAGTCTATAAAATCAAGATGCATTACTAGATCTTCTATTTAGGCCTGGACTTAGTTATTCTATTTTCTTGTGAAAAAAAAAAAAAATTAAAATAATTTTAATGCTTATCCTCCAAATTGAGAGAGAATATTCAGACCATTTGTTCAGTTATTAAGCAATTAACCCTAAAGTTGATGCCAATGGTAGAGGTCTGATACTCTCAGCAAAGACATTTCTTATAGGGTTGGCTGATTTTTTTTCTGTTATCTGTTTCAATGAACAGCTTCATGTCCACACAGCCATGTAAAAGAATTCTGAAATAGAAGACTACCCTCACGCAATTCCATTTTCTCTCTTGTGGTATCATAATTGGCTATTCCTAATAGATATGGTTGAAAAGGAGAGATGGAGGTAGATGAAGGTATCTGCTGTCAATTTTATAGGGCCATTAGAAAAATGAAAGAATGAAAAAAAAGTGAATGTCCACTTGGTGCATTGAAATGAATGCTCAGGTTCTTCATCTCCTGTATGTGTATCAAGTGCGATGAATTTACACAAGCTAGCTTAATGTATATATCTTTTGTAGGACTCTACCCAGAGTCTTTTGTACTATGAATCAGAACAGCAAGTGGAGCGAACACAAGATGGATTTTATGTTATAACTCTTGCAGGATTTTAAGTTTCTGACAAGCATGTTTTGAAAATCTTGCTGATTTTTAATTTAATTTAGAATTTATCTATTGAACTTCAAAGCGTTATAGTGTGCATGTGTTTTTATATATATATATATACACACATATATATATATAAAATTGGGCCAATATGTTCCTCTGTGGATTTGCCAAATCTTTCAGTATTTTAAAAGAATACTTTTATTTCCTCAAACCTCAAAGCTTACAAGCTCAAAGTAGCAGCATACATCTGCTGCTTGGAAGTGGATATTAGTCTTCTAGCTTCCACTAGTATGAACAATTACTAAAGATCTATCTTTTTGTTCAGAATTAACAGAATTTGTCTAACTATTACTACATAAAATGAAAAACAAAAAAAAATATAGATGGATGGATAGTAGATAGATAAACAGACAGATGGACAGAGAGAGACAGACAGATAGATGAAATAGCCACTGTATCACAGTGCTGGAACCCCTGGTTTGTATCTTACTGAGATGAGAAAGATTGGATACAGTGTAACATTTACAAACAAACAAACCCCTTAAAAAAAAAAAAACGACCCAGACACCTAAACCCACAAGCATAAGTGCAACAAAGTACCAAAATTATATAGAAAACATTCTTTCACTCAAAAAACGTAAGACAAATTCTTTCAGGTAAACAGATGGATACAAGAATCATGTGAATTTAAAGTCAAATTACCAGTCCAGTTTATGAACTAAGGAATAGCTCTTTATGAAGCAAAAGAATGTTAAACTAGGCAATCATGTTCATGAGCTTTTGAAAATGGAAAAAGAAAAAAAATAAGATGCTTTAAAATCTGTAGAGGTGGGTCTTGGTATTCCCGTAACATACATAACAGTATATTGGAAGAAAAGGAAAATATTAGAACCACTTTCACAGGAAATAAACTAATGCACATGGGAATGGAAAGGAGAATGGAAAGTTATGAGTAATGCACAGAAAGTGAGTCATGTACTGTCAGTATAATATATCACAAAGTCCCAGAAAACATGCATTGCTGTAAAAGACAAATCAAACTCATGCACAACAGAATATTAATTTTTTGTATTAATAATTTTAATTTTCTGTATGTTTTCATGCCAGGAGGGAGACATATTTGTGTATGGTTTACTAAAATTATA
The DNA here is from genome assembly GCA_004320125.1 of Scolopax mira. Lineage (NCBI taxonomy): Eukaryota > Metazoa > Chordata > Aves > Charadriiformes > Scolopacidae > Scolopax > Scolopax mira. Next base: position 129,064 of record BJBW01003648.1, read on the forward strand.
AAGATACATAGACATTAACCACATTTACATGCTTTTTTGTCATTGGTTTGTCTTTATTCTGAACCTATAAGAAGAAAAGAAAAGAAAAGATGGGAAAGTATAATTTCATTTAAATATTTGGATTACCAGTTTTGAAATGTTCTCTGGGCTGTATATTAGTCTTAGCTCTACTACTACTATTATAAAATTAATTGATCTCAGCTAATATATTTCCCATCTGTACTAACCAGGACAGAATTAAAGCTCAGTGCCTTACAGCCAGTAAACAGTTATTTAGTAGCAATGAGTATACCGAACTTTCAAATAGTAGTCTCCTAATGAAAATGGTGGAAAAATTTGCAATATACAAATGCTTCAACAGCACTTCCCTGAAACAGATATTTGAACAAAGGGGAATGAATAGCTCAGTAATATAACACAGAGAGAAATAGTTCCCAATTGCATGTATTAGCCCTGCACCTTCATGTTTAAATATTTTTTATGTATTATACATAACTAGTGTAAATTTTTACTATCATATGGACTTCCAACATTGCCCATATTTACTACTTACAGCAATGGAAGTACCTTAAGCAAGAAAGTTAATATCAAACCTTGAGAAGAGCTGAACCTACATTTTTATTATGGGGAAAGGTAGTTAGCAGCTCTTTAAGACAGCTTTGGAGTATGATAATGAACTGCAGATGAGCTTTTGGGACCTAAAACACAACCCCTTCCTTGTTTTCATGTCAGAAAGTAATATTATACTGTCTGAGAATCACTGCACGATAAATAATATTTCTTGTGATTATTTTTTCACATCTGTTTTTAAGTTTGGGAAGGATTTTTATCTTCTGTTTTTAGGTTATCTTAATTATCGGATAAACCAATAACTAAAGGATGGAGAGCTTTTGGTGTTTGGTTTTGGTTTTTGTTTTTTTTTAATGACTATCATATCACTTGTTTTTATTTTTGTAGAGATCCAAACCAGCCGGTTCCACAAGACACAAAGTTCATCCACACAAAACCCAACCGCTTTGAAGAAGTGGCATGGTCCAAATATAATCCTAAAGACCAGCTTTATCTGCATATTGGCCTGAAACCCCGAGTTCGTGATCACTACCGAGCAACAAAAGTTGCTTTTTGGTTGGAGTTAGTACCACACCTTCACAACCTGAACGAAATATTTCAGTATGTTTCCACAACAACTAAAGTCCCCCCTCCTGACATGACATCATTTCCTTATGTGACACGACGTTCTCCTGGTAAATTGTGGCCAGCCACCAAACGCCCAGCAATGACACCTGCTAACAATCCCAAACATTCAAAAGACAGCCATAAAACAGCTCCAGAGGATACAACAGTTCTGATAGAAAACAAGCGAGATTATTCCACAGAGCTGAGCGTCACCATTGCTGTGGGGGCATCCTTGCTGTTCCTCAATATTTTAGCTTTTGCTGCACTATATTACAAGAAGGACAAGCGGCGTCATGAAACTCACAGGCGCCCTAGCCCCCAGAGGAACACAACCAATGATATCGCACACATACAAAATGAAGAGATTATGTCATTGCAGATGAAACAGCTAGAACATGACCACGAGTGTGAATCGCTGCAGGCCCATGACACACTGAGACTAACCTGTCCACCTGACTACACGCTTACTTTGAGAAGGTCCCCGGATGACATCCCGTTAATGACACCCAACACCATAACCATGATTCCAAATACATTAACAGGAATGCAGCCTTTGCATACTTTCAACACCTTCAGTGGAGGACAAAACAGTACAAATTTGCCCCATGGACATTCGACCACTAGAGTATAGCTCAGCCCTTCCCCCTCTACTCTCACAAGCCACTTGGAAGAAAGAAGAAAAAAAAAAAAAGAAAAAAAGAAAAAAAGAAGAGGAAAAAGTTATAATAACATCCATTAAACACCTTGTCAAAATCTAAAATTAAAACAAGTAAAAGAGAAGGACAGTCATTATTTTCTTACTGATCCTTCCCACTGAGACTCTCTGATGTTAAAGATCAACTAGAAACCCTGTGAAATGTGAAAAGTGTACATTGCTGTTATGATACTGCTTTAAGATCTCAGCCACTTTGATTGAAAGTTGAGTCCAGAAGTCATCACTTGAAATGGTGTTTTGAGTGTAGGAAGCAAAGCAGTTTCTTCTGGAACACAGAGCCAGTGACTGTACAGGTGTTTTGGTTTTGGTTGTGGTTTTTTGTTTGGTTTTTTTTTTTTTTTTTTTTTTTAATAAATAAAATAATTAAAAAAAATTCTTTATGTGCCATACCATGAATGGCCCTTGTTAAAACAAAGACATCACCATGGGCTTTTACCCAGCATATGAAGCTGTAATCCAGAAGAGGGAAACAGAATTTTATTATTAAAAACAAAAATGAAAAAAAAAAAAAGAGGAGGACTGACTATGCAGTAAAATACGTATAGTTCTGTGCAAAGAGATGACTTGCCAGCCTGAACTATATTTAAAGATACTTTGTAAAAATGTACATAGCTGTGAGTTTAAAAACAAACAAAAAAGGAAGCTTTTATTGATGTTTTCAGTTTGAAAAGAGCTTTTAGAAAGATTGTGCATTTTGTTGTGACCTATGTGTATATACATTAGTCATATCACCTCTGTTTCCTCCAAGCCCAAAGGAGGAATTTCTTCTTAAGTACTAGTGGTAAACAAAAAACATGAATTTTTTCTAACATGTTTCATTTATATGAGGCCATGGTGTCATGCAGAGGATACAGTTGTCTGTGTGACCTGCATATTTTCTCTTACAGGTTACACTAATGCATGTTAAAGTATTCATAGGAGATTGTTGTTCTTTTCTGAAACTTTTTTTAATATAATTTAATTTTGTATTATCCTTTGTTTAATTGCAACACAGCAATGGATTGGAAAATGGAGGAAAAAAAACACTCAAAAGAAAATTATTTAAGTTTGTTGAACTGAACCAAGAAATATCCAATAATATATATAGAGTCCAGTTTGTAATTCCTGATTATTGTGATACATTATGAAGAGTTTTGTGCCCTGACAGAAGCAAAGAAAGCCTGTGTTTTGGTCAGCCTTTTCTTAGGAAACCTAGCTCTATATTCACCAGCGTTGCAATGGAATCTCAGTTGAGAAAGCACGTCCTTAGCTTTGCTAAATGAAATAAACCCACGGTCTGAAAGTGGGGAAATAATGGATTGTTTGGCTGGCTGTTTTTTAAAATGTTCCAAAACGATCAGTGTGTAAAGAGCTTCTCTGCACAGTATCCTGTTTTGTGAAAGCATACCTGTCAGAAAATACTTTTTTTGTTGATTTATTACACAGCAGTCCCATAGCCAGTGAACGTTCGGGAGAAAGAAGCAAGGAGTTGTCAGCTGTTCTACATCTTAATAAAAGGGAAAATCACGGAGAGTATCACTCTTGGGAAGGGCAAAATTCTTAACTGATTATTCCCTTCTAGTATTCCTTAACTAGAAAACAAGGTGCCAAGCAGAGCTATCCAAAAAAGGAACTTAGCAGTTTGGTTCAAAGAACTAATTTGAATGTGAAAAGGTAGAAATAAGTTCTCGCAGATCAAGATTACTTTATATTTTGTCTTTGAAAGTTACTCCATCATCGAGAGATAGTAACCAAAGATATTTGAACAAATTGGTCTGCACTTGAACATGATTATCCCAGATGTATTTTCTATTATTAATTCACAACTAAGCTGCATCAATATCATATGTCCCATGAGTATCTAACACAAGATGCCTTGTACCTCTTCTTGTTTTCTATGCTATTTTTTTCCTAATAAAATGTCTTGGAATAGTCACCCCTACAAATAAAATTAAAGACAAGGTGATTCACTGAGGTCTATTCATCTGCACAATTCCTCGTTGCAGCAGGCAGTAAAACAGATTCTGAAGAAAAGAAATAAAAAGAAAGTTAATGACATGATAAAACTGCAACAGGTGGCTGCTATAATCCTTTATCTGTAGTAAATGTGCTATAAACCTGTCCTGGATGCTCAGGTTGGAATGTGATGAAGCAACAACCCCAAAGTACTAGTAGCAAAAGGAAAACTGTTGTGTTTTTTTCACTGATCCATCACATAATGTTAATTAATGCTGACTCTATACCAGGCTGTTTCCACCACCTATGTAATGCCTCAGCTGAGATGCAGCAGTTCATAACTCTTTTTAAAAAGGTTAAAAAAAAAAAGAAAAAAAAAGGAAAAAAAAGAAAAAAAGTAAAAAAAGGTAATGATGCGTGGCATCATAATCAGTTGGGTATGTTTGTAATGTGAATTAAAGTATTTGTTTAGTACTTCCAATTGTCTTCTGCTAGCAATATGTACAGTACTGTGTCAGGCTTGTGACATTTGGGTAAAAAACCAGTTCCTGTAAGTGAATGATTTTAGCTTTTAAAAGTAATTACAATCAAGTTGATTTAATAATTTGATACATCTCAACTGATGTATGATTTATAGAGGGAACAGATTTATAGGGTCTTCATAGAATTCTATAATAATGATGATATCAAAATATACTTTGCAAACTGTAAAAGAAAAAAGTACTTTCCCAGGCTTATATTCTTGATCTTAAGAGGCACGCAGGGTTTAATGGTTTTTTCTGTTATTGTTTTGCAATTTTTTGTTTTTTTGCCTTAAGTAATGATAGAAGATATATATGGCTGGACACATATGTATAAACTTTTCAGCAGCATTTTTAATAATAAAATATCACAGTATTTTCTAATGCTTTGTGCAAAGAACTACGTGTTCATCCTTTTGTGTAGAAAGTCTTTCAGAGGTGGGTTTTCTGCCCCATCTACATTTCATTATCTAATGTAAACAATGCCTTGATACACACTACAAAAATATAAAATAACAGAGGTAGCAATTTTAAGTTAGCATTGAGTTTTCATGGCGTTTGTAGTTCTGTAAGCCTGACAGTAAAAGGAAAGAAACTCAGACAATGAAGATATGAGAATTAGCTCCCCATATTTATTATGTGTAATCACTGCAACTCCCATTGAAGCAATGGTTTAATTATTCCGTAATGCTGAAAAAAATGCTTAAGAAAGCAGCTTCCCATATTAGTGTGTGGCTTTGCAGCTGAAAAATGTATCTTCCAAATTAGGGATCAAAATAATTCAGATAAATCTAATAAATTGAGGCTCCACAAGTAAATATACTTTCATTTTATAATTAAAATTTAAACAATGAATTTTGTTAGGAAAAATATTTAGGAGTAGCAATATAAATTACTCATATATAATTAAGGGTTTTATATATATTGCAGGTATGTTAATATCATTCTTCCTTCAAAAGATGAATAAGTAAATACAGTTTGTTCTTTTATGCTGTTAAATTCCATTTATCAACAAGGTTTCCTTTCACTGGAACGGTACATAGTCATTTTAGTAATTTGAACTGGGTATTTTTTGCTTTCTGTAACTATTCTGCTGAATAGAGGTATTAACAATAATATTTGATGAATTTTGAGCATATTATTGAAGAGTATTTGCAAAAAGCAAATTCTGAATGATTCATATCAGATTTTTGATATGAAGAATCAAGCATCTGAGATAGAAACATTATGTGCCTACTGACCTAATCAAGCAGCTTGAGTTTTGAATATTGAATTTGTATATAAAGCTTTTACAAATAAAATGCAAATTTAGAATTATTCAGCAAATATGTTTAATTACAGATACACACTTTGAAATTACACACCTTGCTCAGATAATTCATACACAAGAAAAGGGGTTACAATTGTGTTATTTCTGTGAATCATTCACCTTAAATTACTGGGTGAGCTCAATAGGTCACCTTCTTTTCAGTTAACCAATTTCACATTTAAAAAAAGAACAGCTTCAGACGTTTGTTCATATTAAGTAAATATTGTGTTGTTTTATTTCTTAACTGTCTGAAATATAAATCTATAATATAGATTAGTATGTTCATATTTTGACTTTGCTAAGAATATGACAACTTGATGGTATTTAATATCACATAAAAATCAAATGAAATAATACCATGATAATTATGTGCTTGTCTCAGATTTGTAGTTTTACATTTGTATTATTTATTGTCAATTGTTTCTCGTATTTTCATCTACAGCTATTTGACATCACAAACCTCATCAGCCTGAATGTCTCCAGAGACCATTAGCAGTGGGTAAAATCTGGGATTTCCATCCCACTAGAAATTATGATATTATGTATGTAATATCATAATATGTTACAATACTTCTCAGCACCTCAAATTAGCATGAAAATCAAGATATTAACCTTTTACTAATGCAAAAGAAAAATAAGGAAGGGGTTTGGAAATGTCTAAACATCTTGTTTGAACTGTAGCATAATAAATAACATTTCCCTTTGGGATGAAGTTTTGATTCAAACCATTTTGATTCAAACCATTTTGTTTGGTGTTCAACTGTGAACACCAAGGTCCTTCCTGACTGTGTTTTCTAAGAGTTTTTATGAGATTTTGCTTTCTCAGTTTATAATAGCCCACTCAGACTACTTTGTTCAAATTTTACTGCAACAAAACCCAGATCACTCACCGATGACAATCCAGTCACAAAGTCCAGAACAGAGAAAGAATGTTGTCAAACCAAGTAAACCACAGCTCCACTGAGACACGGTGGTAATTCAGGAGAATATGCATTAATATTCCAACAAATCAGATGTAAAATATACATATAATCAATAAGATTAATTCCACTTTTTTCAGTGGAAAAGTATCAAATTTTTGCAATACCTACATTTTCCCAACTTCATTTCCACTACTTTCCCACAAAGAATAGCAAAACATTTTCAGGCAGTTGTAGTAACTTCTGGAATATCCACTTAATGTAAATGTGAAATGAAATAGATGATATCCTTCTGGATTCCCTCCTGCATGAAGACCCTCAAGGGCTGAAAGCATAAATAGTTCTTCCTCTTTTGCTTTTTATCAGGGATTATGGGTTATCCAGATGCTTCAGAGTAGTCCTATTCCCAAGAATCTAGGTTTAAATGAAAAGGAAAACTAGACACAGAACTGGCATATATTGACTTTGATTTAGACTAGACAGCAGAGTTATGTTTCTCTCCAACATTCAAAATATATGGCACAAAACCATGGTGAACTTTATGTATGTCTTGTTTTAAAAGTATTGCATCTCTAGAGACCACTTTCTCTTTTCTCAGCTTTTGAAGTCTGATGTCATGTTTTTTGCTGTAACTCACAGCCCTCACTCATTTCATGTCATCTCATATCTTTTATCACCATTTCATCAGATACTTCCTCGAGAGGAACAAATATGTTACCATGTGGGTTTTATTGTTGTCACAGCAGTTAAGTTTGGCCCCAGATTTATTCCATTCTGTGCTGTATGACTGTGAGAAAACATTTTTATCTGCCATTTTCTTGGTACTTTTAGTGTCAAAAAAGTTGTCCCAAAGGAGTATTTACATAACAATATTAATCATCCTTGACATAAATCAATCTCTATGGCTGTTCACACTTTGTGCCAGCCCAATAGCTTTGCTTTGACATAGTATTTGTCTTAGAGGGAAGTGTCAGCTTGGAGTGAGGCTCTCCTGTTACTCTGCAACTTACGTTTGTTATTCATTATTGGTATCTGTTTCTTTTAAATATTGATCTTTAGTCAAGGTTAAATTAAATTAGTCTGTCATTCTATTCTACAGCAAGATTTCTCAAACCCTAAAAGTTCATTGTCCTTAATTCTTGTTTCGATACAGCTAATTACACTGTACCATCAAAACACAAATCCCTTTCTAAACCATTCATATGTCTTGAATGTCCCATTAGAGAAAATGAATAGGGGCCTGGCCTAGTTAGCATTGTATGACAAGAATTTACGGTATGCTGCCTTCCACTTGGTGGGGACTTCTTTCACTTATCTGGGGAAATAACTACAATGACAATTTTCATACATTAAAATTTCACTACACAAATAATGTAAACAAGTCCTATAGTAAAATTCATAGAAGCTGCAGATACAGAGGATCATGTTCTAGTATCTTGCACTGATGGTTATGTTTTAAAGGCAACAATGTGCAGGTTGATAGAGAGAAGCCGAATAAGTGCTTATGGAGTGCTTCAGTCACTGCATATCTCACTTCGGAAGCTAGGGTGGAATTTGTGGATTTTGGGAAATGAAGATGATATTGCAAAAGTATTTTGAATGGAGTTTGTGCTTTCAAGAATGCCTAAAGGCAGCAGCAAAGAACCTGCAGGATGAATGGCTTACAATAAATAGACATCACATGCAAATTGTTTCTAAATTAATTTGACAGGAAGAAATATGATACTATGTTATATGATATAACTTTAAAATAATGTGATGGATTTCTTCTGTGTGAAGGGCCAACAGAAAAAAGTATCTCAAAGGATACATTTTTACATGGACTAGTCAAATGAAATCACTACAGATAATGAGGTTATAATCGGACTTTGAACAGAAATTGTGTGTCATAATGCTATACCATATGGATTTAGATATATTGAACATAATCTACAGCGCTCATCTGGGTATTGAGAAGTATAAAATTAGATCCCAAGATGCCCTACTTTTGTGAGATAATAGTGCTGCCACAGTAGATCATACAGGAAAGTAAAGTGTGCACTTATGTCAGTAAATGACAAAAGAAACATTCAAATCATTTTAGTCCAAGAAAGACAAAGTGCCAGACTCAATAAATAGGGAATAATGAGAGTACAAGGCAGGTACAGGTCCTGCCTGGAAAACCATCTTGCACATAAGAGACCGACAGAGGGATTATTCTCTAAATATTCTTTTTTCCTCACTTTCTTGTTGGGAGGTAGGGACTATGGAGAGGGAAGGTCCCCAGTAACCGCTGTCCTTTGAGCCTTCATAAATCACTGATTTGTATTAGAAGTCCCTCTAAACTGGAGGTGGGACCAAGAAACAAGGAACAGGAACTGTCGTTGCTATTTTTTTCTTTTCTCAGTGAATGACAGTCAGGAAGAAGTAAGGGAACAAGAACAATGTGCTGCCAGCTTTCCCCAGTTCTCATGAAAAGCCAGCCAAACTCTTTACTTAGCTTTCTATAGGGCTATCAGCTGCAAAAGAGGAAATGGTGACACTTAAGGAACATTGGTCAGTGAGACAGATGCTGAAGATGGGACAACTGTAACTTGCTGAGTAGATTCGTAAGGCTTTAATGCCACTTTCTCCCTCATTATAATAAGCTTATTGAAAAATTTCTATGCTGCTCCCCAGACTGCACCATTAATTTAGCAGAAAGAAAGTAAGAATGTGATTAAAAGGTAATCAAATAAAAGTTTCATTACCAAAAATTAAAGCTCCAGCACGTGTAGGAAAAGTAATACTCAGTGTTGCTTGAATCTTGGGATCTAAATCCAGATGTGTCATTATAATCCCCGAACGGTCATAATAAAAGAGTTTTGATGGAGGCATGAGGTAAATCACCAGGTTTATATGCACATAGCTAGGATGTGGTGTATCATTTGCAACAGCTCTATAAATTGCTGGTTCAGTAAATAGTACATTACTTACTTTTTCTTGCTGAGTCTGTGGGATGTGAAGTAATATATGTCAAGGACACATGGAAAAACTGCCAACAGCTCTCAGACCTGCAGTACACATCTAAAGAAAAATTAAGACATTAATTGTGGGAACTTTGGACAACCCAGACCTATATTAGGAACCTGGTCTTCTGCTCCTGTGATGAACACACCATTCAGATCTTACATGAAGTGAATTTTCCTGTGGAAAACTGTTTTGTCCTCCAGAAGGCTGCCATGTAACTAGGGACTAACATGAATTGAACACAAAAAAATATCTCCTCAGGGTAGTGATAATATCTGCAATGACCTGCAGTGACTGCACTGATCTCTGCAGAGCAGGTTTACAAGGTTTTCTTGGCAATCAGGAGTTTACTAATAGATGAACAATAAGAAACAAAAAACCACTATTCAGTAAATACCACATGAGAGAGAATTCCAAGCAAATAACAGACATGCAGATAATTTCTGTTAATAAGATCACTGTGGTTTAGAAACGCTTCAGCATTTTCCAAAAATTCTTATGAATCTGGCAAATAAAACTTAATAATCTGGAGACTGCAGGTAATCCTGGAGGAATACACCAAAAAGCACAGATGTGTGCATTTGTACTAATGTACACATTTGTACTAGGGAAAGGCTGTGGATGTTGCCTACCTAGACTTTTGACACAGTTTTTGACACCATTTCCCACAGCATTCTCCTGGAGAAATTGGCTGCTCATGGCTTAGACAGGTATATGCTTCACTGGGTTAAAAACTGGATGGCTGGCTGGGCCCAAATACTTGTGGATGGAGTTAAATCCAGTTGGCGGCTGATCACAAGTGGTGTTCCCTATGGCTCAGTATGGGCTCCAGTTCTATTTAATATCTTTATCAATGACATGGACAAGGTGCTTGAGTGTGCACGCTCAGTAACTTTGGAGAAACTACCAAGTTAGGTGGGAATGTTGATCTGCCTAAGGGTAGGATGGCTCTACAGAGGGATCTGGACTTGGGTCACAAAAACCCCATGCAAAGCTACAGGCTTGGGGAAGAGTGGCTAGAAAGCTGCTTGGTAGAAAAGGACTTGTGAGTATTGGTCTACAGCTGGCTGAATATGAGCCAGCAGTGTGCACAGGTGACCAAGGAGGCCAAAAGCATCCCAGTTTGTATTAGAAATAGTGTGGTCAGCAGGACTAGGGAAGTGACTGTCTCTCTGTACTTGATACTAGTGAGACTACACCTCAAATACTGTGTTCAGTTTTGCGCCCCTCACTACAAGACATTGAGGTGTTGGAGTGTGTCTGAGAAGGGCAAAAAAAGCTGGTAAGAGTCTAGAGCACAAGTCTTATGAGAAGCGACTGAGGAAGCTGGGATTGTTTAGTCTGGAGAAATGGAGGCAGAGGGATCTTATCACTCTCTATAACTACCTGAAGGTTGTGGAGAGGTGGGGATCAGTCTCTTCTCGCAAGTGACAGGTAATAAACCAAAAGGAAATGGCCTCAATTTGATCCAGTGGAGGTTTAGGATTGATATTAGGAAAAATTTCTTCATTGAAAGTGTTGTCCAACATTGGAACAGGCTGCCCAGGAAAGTGATTGAGTCACCATCCCTGGAGGTATTCTAAAGCTTGGGGTGATGTAGTGCCTGGGAACATGCTTTAGTGGTAACTTGGCAGTACTAGGTTAAAGGCTGGACTTGATCTTAAAGGTCTCTTCCATCCAAAACTATTCCATAATCCTAAACTGACCATAATGCTCTAATTTGAACTCAAGATCTAATCTCATCTTTATTTGTCACATGGAATTGTTTGGCTTTATGTTTTTTTGCACAGTTGGTGGGCTTTACATATTCTGAACTTGAAGAGTTTCAGTGTCATCTCTGCTTTTCTTAAAAATAGAGTAGTTAACAACATGAAAATTAACACAATTTAGCCATCCCAGTGGTTGTCTGAAGGAGACAGTAAATTTGTTTGAGAGATAGCATTCTTGAGCTTACAGATTTTACAACTGTCAAATTCTTACTGATCTTTATCACTGTTACTCAATTCTTTCCCATTTTCCTGATGATATGTTTATAAGTAGATAAGATGGCATTGTTCCTTTTAATTTCAGAGGAACAGTTGCTTTTTGGTCTGAAGCAGATGACTAATTATTACTTTCTGTATTGTTTTCTTTTCCAGCTGTTAAGAAAACAAAGTTAAGGTATAATAGGATTTTTCTCCTTCTTGATGGGGTGGAGTCTCATCTAACGTCTCATTTCTTAAGGCTAAATTTTTTCCCTCAGGAAGAACTGAGAAACTTATAAAACAAATGCAAACTGATTCAAATAGGTAAACAATAACTTCTTTTTATGTTTTTTTATAAAGCAGAAAATTATAATTTATGATAAAAAACACCAACAACCAAGAAGCTTTTTCTTCTGAGATTGTTATATGCCTCCACAAGTAGCAATTGATTTCAGACCAGTTACTGCATTGCAAGATTTGAAGTGCTATGAAAATATGAAAACAGTATTGTTTTATAAGCTCTTTAATCTGGGCAAAGAGGGGTTTTGGTATAATCCATTTCAATTATTTTAGCAGGCAATATGATGATTTATGTACAAATACAGGACTTTTGTAGGAACTCTTGCTAAGTTTAGTGTTTTTGAATCTAGATCTGATTTGAATCTACATATTTAGATATTTGGGGCATATTTCTAAATCTACCTATATTTGCAGATATAATTATGTCACATATATATAATCATGGTTATTAACTGTTTTCTCATTTCCATTTTTCAGCTATTTTCAATTAGTTATGAGTCACAGAATATGAAAGATACCAATGCATTTCACAGGTATTCTGGAACTGGTCCTTTTAAACAGTTTTTTTTTTTTCCAGAGATATCCACAAGCTTTTTCTCAGAAGATGCACACAAAAATGTAACTGAGGGAAGGGTGAGAAGATAACTTGTCTATTTTCATTTACTTGGTAAAAATAACTCTTCAGCCATGATAGTTCTGTTGCAGAATCTAGTCCTCAGTTGTTCCTTAGAGAAAAAAAGAAGGAATTCCATTCACCTGTGAAAAATGAGGTTACAGAAATGTGGGTAAAAGCAAGTGATGTAGAAAGGACAAAGCCGAGTCAGGGGATGGCAGGAGCTGCAGAAGAAATGTGGCTGTTAACCAAGGACAGATGAGGAGCTGGGAAGTGGACTGAACCTTGATTGACTGAACTCAGAGAAGAGAAGAAGACTGAGAAGAAGAAGAAAAGTATAAGCCAGAAATCAGGAAGAGAAAAGAACTAGAAAACACTGAGAATAAAAGCTCAGAAAATAATGCACAGGACAAAGAAGTAATACTGGACAGCCGAGCTGTATTTGCATTAATACTGTGTTTGCATTAATATTTTTGGATCAGGAATATACTGTTAAAGAAAATCTCTCAATCCTCATTTATCAGATTTTCCTCACAAATTAAACTTTGGTGTGCATTGCAAGCAGTCTTGGAACGGATGAGTAGGATTCCTTGTGCATGAAGGTATATACTGAAAGATATGATCTAGACTTGCACCCCATACCTCCAAGCAAACCATTGAGATTTGTAGTTGCAAGCCATTCTTTGACACTTCACCACATCCCTGGCACCAGTCCTTGTCCCTTTTGTATTTAACAGGCTAGCAATTTAGCAATATGGCCTGTGGGTATAAAATGATAGACTTTTCCCACCACATCAAGGCTAATTCATCCTGCCGTCTAAGTTCAGTTCATAGTGCAGTGCCTTTGATTTCAGTTCCAAAAATGCATCCTACACTGCCAAGTCCTAAAACCATTTACAAAACACTTATTATTTTTAAATTGTGCTCAACACTGTCAAACAAGGAAAGGGCAGATCCCACAATTGACTTTGCAAAGCAGATTATACTGACAAAAGGATATTTCTTTTCTCTTTTCCTTGAAATAAAGCAGGCACCCATTTAATACTAAATCTAATTCTGCTTTGCTGGTTTAAGGATTCAGCAGTGCACTGAAATTTACTTGTTGTCCACTTTAGAATCTGAAATCTTTTGTTATATATTTTAGTGGGCAAAATATGTACCCTTTGTATTATTCTATATGTTCCGAATGCTGACCCAAAATGCCAGTCATGTGTGGAAATTGGGCGTGAACACATGTAACAAAACTTTTTTTTTGTTTGTTTTTCAAAAAGTTTCACAAATTCAAAACCTCATTTTAGTTTTGAAAGCCTCATTTTAGTTTAATCGTTTTGTATTATCAAATATAGGCATTGCTGAGCATAATTTCTTATAATCATTATTTTACTCACCTTGGTAATTATTTTCATCTGGGGGGAATGAATTATGAATTTCAGTGTTACATTGGGCATTCTTCCCTGCTTACATCTTCTGAGTAAATATTACGGCCATGAACAACAAATTTGTCACTCTGCAAAATGAATGGATAAGTATGTTTTCTTGTTTCTTCTCTGTACCAGATATAGTGAGACTTTATATGTCAAAACTGGGCTTTTTATCATTTTGGTCTTGGATATTCCAGTTACAAACCCCTGTGTTAACTAAGAAAGGGATACCCAACAACACATGATTGCCATACTTTCATGAAAACTGATATCAGATCAAATAAGAGAACTACTAGGATATCTCTCCATGTACTGCAAAATTTAAACAGATTTTCTCAATTTAAAGGCATTTAGGGCATACCTCATTCAATCCATAAATTAACTTTAAACAGCCTCTGTTGTCAAAATAAAACAAAACCCCCCAACAAATAACTAACCCAAAATATTTACATATTTATGAAAGACAAAACTCTAGAAGGCATCCTACTCTAGGAGAAAAGAAAACTTGCAGCAATTAATGAATCTGATCCACATCACTTGTAGTAGCCAAAGTGGTGGTCTAAAGTCAGGTCTTCTATGGTCTTCAGAAGTTCAAATTAATAAAATGATTTTTACAATAGGTTCTCCATGTTGGGTAAAATACAGATTAAGTTTGATTAAGCTAAAAATTTTAAAGGTGTTAACTTAAATCTCATTTAATTTCTCTTCTCCTCTTTTTTATCTATTGAATAATCATTACCTTAAACTTTTAAATATTCTGAAGACTTCCTGCAAATGAGAAATCTGTAGAAGAAAGAATTTATATAAAATATAAATATAAATATAAATATAAAATCACCCATTAAACTAAAGAATCAAAGTAAAACATCTGTTTACATAGAGTTACCATGTTTTATACTCTTGATGAAACTGCACGAATTAAAAACAAAACAAAAAAAACCCCAAAACCTCAGAAAAGCCTAAAAACTTAATTGACATTTGGTAGAAAAGGGGATTTTTAACCTAAAGTAATACAACTGGTTTGAGTTTTTGATGTGGTTGTGAATGAAAGAGCCTGAATATCAAATAATCTTAAGTAAAATGCCCCATGTTTCATTTTAGCAAATCTATCTATGCAAAATTTTAGGATTAGAGGTGCAAAAAGTGGAATTTGCATGAAGTATTTTTAAATAAAACAACAAAATTAACAGGGATGTCCTCTAACCTGTGATAAGTGTGAAGGATTATAATGCCTTACATAAAAGTTATGTGAGAACTTATTGTAAATTTTTGCATATTGACAAAGAAGATTTGACCCTCAAAAAGCAAAATCTCTGCTGTGGAGATCTTTTATTTTCTGAAGTTCTTTCAACATTTCTGGGGTGCCTTATTTGTAGCCCCTGGAAACACTTTAGCCATAGTAGAGTAAGAAACAAAAATATCTATATTCCATCTATGTATATAAACAACCCCCTAATAATAAAAAATGAATATTTAGTCAATTAAAAGAAAAGCAAACCCATTTAGTCATTATAAGACATTCCAAGAAAATCAAAACTTCTGTATCTGGATGTCAACATAGTTGTTAAATCTGCTTTTCATATCCCAATGCCTTATCACAATAAAATAATCTGGAAGTATTAAAGCTACTTATCTTTCACTCATTATGAAGGGGAAGCACATGATAATGCTGTTTTAAAGGAGGCCATGAAAACAGTCCTTGTAAACTGAAAGTGGAGTTTTCAACCATGAAATGGAAAAGCATTCTCAACAAATGTTCAGAAATGTACGTTCTCATAAAGAAAATGCTTTTATCACTGTTGAAGCATTTGGAAAACATAGATATTCTTTAATTCTCTCTCTATTAATAACTTTTTTCATGGTACTTTATATCAGCAAATAGCTGATACTTAAATACTTCAGAGCACAGTGATTTGCAGATTTAGGAAATATAAATATGAGAATGATAGTCTTAGTGGTTTAGGAAATTGCCTCTTACTGACTCTTTCATCATTTATAGATAAACAAGATTATTGCATGCGCCAGGCAAGTGGAGTTCCTTCTTCCTGTTAAGCTACTTGGGCTGGCAATAAGGAAGAAAACTAGAAAGCATTCAGCGGCTCAGGACTGCTCTATCCTGGTGCAACCTATCCACACCTGTGAATGAAGATACAGTTTTCTGATTTCTGCTCTATGCACCCTACTGATGCCTAACCTAAGAATAAATGGCAATAGGATAAAGAATGGAGAGCATCACAGTTGTTCTGTCACTGTACAGTCATTCAGCTATCAAGAAGAAAAAGAACAAGGGAAAGATGTAAAAGGACTTAAACCCAAGTAAAAGAGGCACTTATGTAGGAGGTAGGAGCAGAATAGATATGGCACTGTGCTCAGAGAAAGACATATTAGAGCAGGAAAGGTGAAGGGCTATGGTCTAGAGTTTGTAGGGCCAGAGTTAAAACTGATGAAGAAATTGGGAGGGCAAGATTCACTTGGTTTTTAGGTAAAGAATTAGTTTTCAATAATTAAAACTGAATTGGTAATGTACGTGTCTAATATTTTTTCAGACGACTAAGCAAAAATATATATGTACTTGCAGAAGGTTAAAATAGATCATATTTATGCCCAGCTCCGATTGCAACCATAAATTGCATCATTAAAGCCTGAGGCTTTACGACATAAGTTTATGCAGAGTGAGATATGAAACACACCGGCATCTGGATCATTTCATGGCATAACAGGTGTACAGGTTTTCCCTGGCTTCAAGCAATAAGAGTATCCAGCAATGCACAGACTTTGTCTAGCAGGCAAATCTGAGTACGCATGGTCTTCATCAAAGCAGGCTGGGCAAGCCAGTAGCCTTTCTCTGTTATTTTCATACTCAGTGAATCAGTTTTCTAGTGGCCCATTCCACTAACAGAAATGGAAATGACCACGAGGATGTTTGGAAAAGGAATTGAAAATGAAAGTTACAGTCATGGACTCTCTGTATCAGTGTGCAGTCTCTGTTTCGTGTGTTATAAGCTTAGTTAGTTATAAATCTGTTATAGTTACTATACCTAACTATATATAACGAACTGTTATAGTTACTATAACTAACTAACTATAGTGTTATACTGCTATAGCAGTAAAGGGGCAGCGGAGGACAGTGAAATGCATATATTATGAGAAGACACAAACGGAACAATATTCTACAAAATGCATTCGTTCTCACAGTGATACAGTCATGTCAATTCTGGCATTTTCTATTTCAGGCTGCTTTTATTATTTCTTCTTATCTCTTCTGGGAACATGTAGGCTCTAGTGGCACATGGGTAAGATTGGTGAGTTTTCCATGGAAAAGGTGTGTGACTGCAACCAGATGAAAAATAAATTTTTGTTCATTCTAGAAAATAAGGTACTATGCTCTGTCCAGAGATTTTCTTCTAAGCATACAGAAGAATACTTTAATACATCTTCATTATCACAGTTAGTTCTTTTCTCAAGCTGTAGAACATTATAGTATCTTCTACATTATCTACTGTTGAAAACCAGCTATTCCAACACACACTTTGTGAATAATAAAATCAGCATTCCCATTTGAAATATACATATTTTTTTCCTTTCTGTTACTCAATTGTGGAATGTTTAGGTAGAAGAGGAAATATGTAATTACTGCTTCATGTACTGTTTTTCATTTTGTCACACTTCTGAGCACTTGCAAAGTACTTTATCCGCTAGGCTGTGCTATGGGTATGTAACAACTATTTAACTGTCCTGCGCTTCTTCCTCCTCCATGCACACACATGGAGGTATACATTTTAACCTGAGCCTAAGTGGAGCCAGATAGAGCATGAATGTAGACTTAAGAATACTTCTGGAGGCAGTTTGGATGTAACATATGTGACTTGGTTTATCTTGGCTTGCTCACTATCTTCTGACCACTACCTCAAGGGACCTACTAGATGGGTCCTCAGCTACTGCTTGTCCTAGTGCCAGGCCATGACCAGCAAGCCTTTCCTGTCTTGACCATTCCTGGGAGAAGAATTAATTGACTTGTACACCTGCAATCACAACTCTTATTCCAGTTACGTGGACAAGCATTCTCAAGCAGTAGAAATTCAAACAGATGTTGAAATAGGGTAACACTACACTAAGAGAGAAAGGATCGAATGTAAAATAGCAGCCTCAAGAATGATGAGATACCTTATGAGACAAAACTCACTCTTGAAGACAAATCAACTGTTGCGGAAAGCATTTTCCTTTGTTTGCTCAGCTGTCATAACAGGTTTTCTCGTACAAAGTAAAATGAGTAAATATCATTTAGATATAAAGCCTGCAAGTGTTAGGTGACCATTTGTGACTTTGGAAAGCACTATATTTTCATATGCAAAGCTTTAATTCCCCTAGTTCTTTAATCACAGATGTGCATATTCATCTAAAACTCTATAACCATTAGCAACATTTCCACTGAATTCAGCACCACTGAACCAAGAAATACAGAATCAGAGAATCACAGGATTGCCTAGACTCGTACATCTAGGCAGTTGTTTTCGCATTTGTAAACTGAAGTTTTTTCAGTGTGTTTTCACTCTCTGGTAGAACCTGAAAAAAATAATTGCTGGTGCCATATTCATAATACATTTGAATTTCTTAGTGTATCTATAGCAAGAAATTTACATTTAAGACAGCATTTATCATGTATTTACAGGATATAGATGCATCTGTCTAAAAAAATTTCAGCAGTGAAGTTTTTTTTATAAAAAATATCATTAGAACTAGTACTCACATATTAAGTCTTCAATTTTAAGTCATGTAATAATTTATCTGTGGACGTTGGGAACATTGTTGATTATTATAAAAGACCCAGTTTTATAAGAGCCTTGCTTTTTAAAGTTCTATAGAAATATCACATTCAGAAAAGAAAATAGAGCTCTATGAAAAAAATATTTCCTATTTATATAGTCAAGATTTTCTATTTATACAAGAAATCTCTTAGTTGCATACATATTCATAATTCTAACTTTTTTCTAATTCATAGTAAAATGTGGTCACTCATGTGAGGGAAATAACAAAAATCACAATATTAGAAAAAATACAAATTAAGTGCCACTTCAGATTTTACTATATGCCTGCTTCTGTCAGTGTGTATGTTTCAACATTTAGATTCAGTTCACATATAAATAACATATAGTTTTCTGTAAGAGTGTACTATTCTATTTTAAAAATATGAGGGAAGCGGGAATGATAAAATGTTTAAATTTTTTATTATATTAGAAATTTTTAATTGAACTGTATTCCTATTGAAATTTTTCATATATTTTTTCAGAAGTAATAAAACTTGGTTATCTTTGAAAAATTTGTAATGAGTTATATTGATTTTTTTATTCTTTATAAAATCAGCTTTCTATTTTTAAACAACATAAGACATAAAGAATCTCAAGATAAATGAAGCAGCAATTTACACAATCAGTAAATCACGTTCTTGTGTCCCAAAGAATTACACAACATAAAGAGTAAAATGTTGTACCAAAGAAACACAGTCACACTCATAGCACAACATTAACAAACCAACATGATACTATGACTTACACAACAATGCATTCTTAAAATCTTCAATACAACTCAAAAACGAATACAAGGAGAGAGATATGCAGTAGTTCGTGTATCTCATAAAATCGTAGTTGAAAATAAATTAATTTACTCAATAAATGGACAAAAGAAGAACAATCGCATCTGACATATTAATCTGAGTTGTATGTTTGTTTCAAAGTGAGCAAGATGAGATTTTTTTAATTATTATTTAAATCTACCATAAATAAATAATTCTCAACGACAAAAGAATTTGAATGTTTCTTATGTGACAGAGGTGACACGTCTAGAAAAATAATTGTCTTCATTAGCTAGTATATATTTTCACTTTATGGTTCTTATTTCACAGATGAGGTTGAAAGGTGCGTTTGATTTGATAAAGACTTTTATACCACAATAGCATTTAATATAGAAGCAGGAATAAAGTAAAACCAGTTTGTGCAAGCAAGAGCAACAGTACTTTTTCTAATAGTAATATTAAAATAGAATAAATCACTCCATTGAATTGAGTGGATCTTTGTCTATTTATGGCAGCGAGTCTTCCTTGTATATTTTTATTACAGATTTTCTGTTATATATTTACTACTAATTAAGATAATATAATTGCTTGTACTCTTCTCTGTGCTTTGAAAACAGCATAAAGAAATGACTGAAGATGCTAGTTCCCATAGTACTGCAGTTCTCAGATCAGTTTTTGCCCCTGTGTTATCACTGCCACCATATTTCTCTTAATTTAAAGGTAACTTAAGGTAACCTACTTGGGACAATTTTAACTAGGCTGCTTTCCAAGAAATGTCTAGTTATTGATGCATATTAAACTATAAAAGTAACATGAAACTTAACTGAAAACTTGCATAGCTTTCAACAAGTATTTTTTTTCTTCCTTTATTTTGGATTATACAAAGCCAGCCTGACCATATGTATAAAGGCTATGTTTGCTACTTATTTTTCTCTCCAATTTAGCAGCAGCACTTATTACTCTATATGTCTGTTTTTTCTAACCTTTTCATTATTACATGGCTATTATTCATTGACACCATGTGAGATACAGTATTGTTTTTTGGAGTTTTGTTTGGTTGGTTCTTTGTTTGTTTGTATGCTTGTTTGGCTTTTTACCTTAAGGGATCTATTTCCCGTTTTGTCATTTTATTATTTTATTTGAGCAATTTTTTCAGGGATTCTTCACTCTTTAAAGTCCATTTCCATCAGGAGTGAAGCACATAATCTCTTCCCTGAACCTTTCACTTGTTTTGGTGTTTGCCTTCAAATACTCATGCTCCACTTTTTAAGGAAATGTATACTCTTTGCTACAAACTGTTGCCGTGGACTTCATAGAAACACAGGACCATAGAATGGTTGAGTTTAACTTGACTTGATTAACCAGAAACCTTCAGGGGTTTTTTTATTAAACTTAAAGATTCATGGGGAACTCCCATCTCTGTCAAGAAGTTTTTCTTTAGACACCAAACAGAAAAATTCCCATATGGGACCTAATAGGTGTTTCGAAAGTTTCAGCTCTTCTGGATGGTTTTGAAAGGAGAAAGAACACTTCCTGACTTGCCTTTGGGATCCTTATGCTTTGTAGCATCATAGAGAGAAAATGTATGAATGAACAGCAGGTAGAAAAAATTGTTTCTATACAAATCCTTTTCAGTTTTCTTCACCTAGATTTTTACTTCATATTCCCGATGAGGGAAAAGACCAAAATACTTTACTTCCTACTGCTAAATAACTGTCTTTCTACACTGTATTTTGACCCAGATGCATCCTATGGATGAGAGAAAAGAATAGCAAGAAGACTGAAAAAAAGAACATATGTAAGGCCATGAATTTCATGGTATCCTCCTTGATTTGTATCAATTGCCATTCTCAGTCATTTACTAGAGGGTTTTTAAGGATTTAGTCTATTAATTATAAAGCATTTATCCCTTTCCTCTCCAGAGCTTGTTTTGAAGTCTGGACAAAAATGATGACTGACCTTATTGAGCTTTCAAGAACCTGAGTGTTTAAAGTCTGTACTATGTTACACTGCTGCTAGTCTTCACTAAGGCCAACCTCATTGGCAGATTTTGGGAATTTGGGAATGCAATGCCTTAACCCATAGTTCTCAAATGTTTTCTGAATTTTCAGTGGCTTATTTTTATATTATTACTAGAGTCTACTACAAGTCAAGGTCTGTTATCTCTAATTCCTAGCAAGGACTGGAGTTTCTTGGACTATCAAAACTTGTAGGATCTTAAGAATCAAGCAAAGACTTGACTTAAGAAACAATCAAAGATGCAATCTAAACAGATATTAAAATGAATAATTTTGTAATCTCAGAAAAAAAATTGTCAGTTGTCTTCTTAAAGAACAAAAGTTATGATAATTGAGAAAGAGGAAATATAAGGATTATTGTATCTACTGCATTTTTAAAATTTTTTTCCCCAACATAATTCAAATTAGCACTACCATCATCTACATGCTTCTGGCCTCACATGCCATGTTGCATTAATGAATTTTACTAAATTGATGCAATGATCTGTCAGTAACATCTTGGCAGATTGCTTGTGATGGTAATAATAAGAACAGCAACAACAGTTTCCTGCCTTCCACTGACTAATGCTATTAATCCTGTGTTTCATCATTCTTTACATTTGAACAGGACAAAAAACCTTTTACAACCTTAATGTTATCATTTACCCAAAAATGAAAACCAGCCATTTTGGAAACTGCTATTTTCTGTTTCTTCCTCATCGCCATTTGCCTCAGCAACTTAGCTTTTTCTAAGGATTTTAATTCAACCTCTTTATAACTAACTTCCATGTCTAGAAGTGATATTGGTTTATATCAATGAAAATGATGTATGAGTAGTCTCAATCAGATCTCTAAGGAATCTATCACTTGTCAGTATTGCTGAAAAGCTAAATTATGTAAAAACCAAGTAGCACTTTTGAAAATATATTGATGTTACAGGTTTGTAACTGAAACATGATGAATTTTACAAGTATTATAAAAACATATATGCATTTATTTCAGAAGTCCTTATTTTTTGTCTTGATATTTGTTGTAAAACAATGTCAGAAGTTAAAGCAAATTACTTTCATAATTTGAAAATACAAACTGTCTCTGTTTTACAGTAATACAAGATATTTCATGTAATCTGAACTGATGCTTTGAATTTTAATTGTCTGGACATGAACTTTGCTTCTGTGGAACTAGCTAGTGATGGCCGCAGAATTTTAATATACAGTCATGTTACATACTACAACTATACAGCCATAAATGATACTATTAAAAAAATCATATGTAAATTGAGCAATTAGAAACATTTTCCTCTCCTGCTGTTTGTTGAAGTCTTCAAGCCAAAAGAAAAGAAGTAAGCAATCCCAATGTTTTTAGCTTTTTGCAGAAAGTAAAAAATATTCTTCTTGTTTCTCCCTCTGATTTTATGTTTTAAAGATTTGATAGGCAAAACCAACACAAAGATAAAGAAAATTCTCAATAACATTGCCAAACTTGTCAGTTTTTCTTCTGTCCTTTGCATGAGGAAGAACCAGATTGTAAGGATAAAATATTCTCCCATTATTCTGTTAGCCAAATAGTGAGTGTCCCATATGCAAAACATCAAACTATTCAAGAGAAAACAAAACCAAAAATCATCTGATTAGATTATCTAAGAAATCCATCCTACATTATTTCTCATAGAGTATTTACTAACATATTGTCAAATTGAGCATCATGTTTCTTGATCAATGGAACTTCAGTCACTTCCCTTGGGAATTCAAAGATTAACAATAGAACTTATCAGTAGGATGTCTTTCTCCATCATTTCCCTTGTACATAATTACATTTAATCATTTTACTTGTCACCGCAGTTTCTCATAATTTGTCCTTATTCAGTGGTGAATACCTCTCTGTAGATGTCATGTCTTATAGTACTTAATATGCTTCTGAAAAAGCAATCCAAAACTGTCTTGAGTTTCTGCTGCTGAATTGTGCCACTTTACATGGCAAGGTACTAGCATTATATATTATAAACTCCACTGCTGTTGCTTAGGGTAAAGAAATTAGAAGAAACTTTACTGAAACAAATAAAGTAGATACTTAGTCCTGAGAAAACACGCAAAGCACTCAACCTATTACTTTTTCTGAAAAGTTATGTTTGGGAATGAGTCTGTAATAATTAAATTTTAAAAAATGTTCTGAATTAAATGGATAAAACCCTGCCCCCTCATCACATTCGGGACTGACTGATATTTTTTCAAGTGTTGAGGTGGAAAGATAAAAAACAGAAGCAACAGCTTTGAAGTACAGGATTTCTTTTTTTATTATTATTTGTTTCTTTCTTTTCTATTTTGAAATCAACACATAACAATTATTAACATAATGTATTTCTGATTAAAAAAGAAAAATCTTCCAAATAAAAGTCAGTATCTTGTAACTTACAGTATTTCTGCTATAGAAAAGTATTCAATAGGACTTTATTACTATTCCTGGGTAAATGAAAGTATTTTAATATATTTTTGGTCAATTAGACCCCAAAATATTAACTGCTCATACAGCATTGATTCAGTACTATGTAACAAACATATCACCTTACAACACTATATTTTTTTAGTTGCAAGTTTCCTGACACAGCAGGGGCTTTTTTCTTGTTTGTTGTTACTAATCTTTGTGTAAGAAAAATACTGCTTGGATATCGGCTGCATGTTGAAAACACGAACTTCTCCTAATGAAGTACTACTCTTAAATTGTATTTACCTGACATTTATTTTTCTTATTTTTATCTTTCAGACTGTCATGTGTGTTAGGAATCAGTCTGTCACGTACCCCCAGTATATGTCCAAAACCAGGTCTCCTATTTTTTCATGCTATTTTTTCATGATGTAAAGGTGATCAGGCATTGGATGAGCAATACAAGGGAAGGACTGCCAATCTTTTCAACTTGTTTCCACTCAAGCAGACCCATATTACTATATTTGGCTAGTCATGCTTGCAGGAACATTAATTTCTGTGCCATATTCTTTATACCCCAGCAAACAGGTAATAAGATGAAGTCATCACCTGAGAGTCAATAGCAACAGGAATATTAACCTTGAGAGGAGAGCAAAGGAAAAACCTGTGTTTTCAATAAAAATTCTGAACAACAAGCAGAAAACTGCTCTGTATGGATGAGATGAGCAATCAAATGTACTGTAGGCAAAGATACTAACAAGCTGTTTTAAAGCACTTCTTTTTATAAATTCAGGGAATGGGTTCTGGGATGGAGCTATGACTTTTGGAATGTATTTTTGCCAAACTGAAGCTTTGAAAACAGACATTTTTCCTGGCAAAATTTGCCTTGTACTTGTCTTGCTTTGATTTCTTCTCTTTCATCTTCTTATTCTCACAAAGAGGGTCCTCTTTATATTTTAAGTTTTTCACACAGAAAACAGCCTAAGCTTCCATATTGCTTTGTGATTATTGTGGGTCATGCATCTACAGTTGGAACAGGGGCAAAATGCAAAAAAAACCCCACCCAACCTGTATGAGAGAAGAAAAATGGATTTTAATAAGGTTTGGAGAAAATCGAAACAGCATTACCCTAGGTGAATATGGAAGGGACAGCTGTGTGTTAAACATGGGGAAAATGGCCAAATCACAGCAGAACATCTTCCTTCCAGATCCCAGTGAAGAGCCCTAGGAAGCTGAGTTTTGTGCTCCTCTGCCATGCCTCCTTTTCTCCCACTAAACAAAGTTTCAGCAAAAAGCCAGTGTATTTTCCAACCCTGCCAGGTATTCCCCATTCTGGAAGTGTGATGGTTTCCAATATATCTAGTCTTATGCATGTCAGACTCATGGACACAACATTATGTGTCAAAATGCATTAAGCATAAATGTTCAGGAAGTAGAATCCAATCATGTATTTCTGTGATCTGCTATGTCAAAATTACAGTTAAGAGTATTGTGTGTTCTGCACACATCTATTGAGAACAATTGGTAAATGGGAGACAAATTCTTCTTCAGATTCAGGAGATTCACATGCTAAATGTAGTACACCAGGATCTACATTACACTTTAGATTGTGTATCATCTATTCTATTGTCTAGTCTATAAGTCAGCTGAATTTACAGAACTACTGTATTCATCCTAAAGTAGAAGCTTACTGGTCAGCTGAGGAGTTTTTTCTGGCCTTCAGTGGTAGTACTGCCTAGACTTTTGATTATGATGACATTTTACAGAGCTGTCTCATCTGTAAATTTAGGTTCCAACAGTCTGGCTCCGAGTAACATCTCTGATATCCATGATGATGTGGAACCACACTCTAGCAGCTCAAAACATCCCAAGTATTTCCAACATATATAATAAATAGGAAGCCATAGTGCTATCTCAGCAACATACTTTAAAACAAATGAGATATTATATTCTATTGCATCAATGGGGCCCATCAATGTATGTATTGTTATTTTGTTTCTATTTAATTTTTCTTTTATTTTAATTCCTTACTGAAATATTTGTTTATTCTTGTTTAAACCCTATTTCATATTGCTTCTCCTTTTAGTTCTGTTTCTTCATCTAATTAACATTTCACATATCTTAATTCCTTTCCTAGATTTGAGCAATTTAGTCTTATTAGCACTTCAAAAATCACAGTGAGAACTTTGAGCAGATTGCGTAATTAAGTACTTATTTTACTATTACATAGAAATTCATACATATTAAGCAGTCTTTAACCTTTAAAAATCTCATACAAAGCTTACAGTATGAAAGAATTAAACATCTTTTTTTTTGGTATTTGTTCTTACACTGTTTTGAAAGACAGAGTTAAGACAGAGTTAAGTTATGTAATTTTGTGCTTATTTTTATCAAAGTTTTGTGTAAAACTAGTAATATGCCTCAGGTCCCTTAATACTTTATCTCTTCATCTAATGCACTCTGAAATCATAGATATCTATCAGAGTCTTATCTTGAAAAGAAAGACTCTCAGTAAGGATGTTCTAAGTTGATTCATAAACTCAGCAGAATCCTTTTTATATCCGCTGGGAAAAACCTTGTCAAATGTCTAACCTAAATCTGTATAACAAATTACAGATGGTGTTTTGTCTTCTTCTTTTAGAGTTTTGAGTTTGTAGTTGACTGATTTTAATTTTAGAAGGAGATTGTGATAAGGTCCTGGACATCCAGATACAAGCTCTCTATTCTTTCATCTTTCAAAGCAGTAATATATGAGTGCTGCTACCAAGCAAAAAGTGGCAGAGGAGACTTTAAGTCATAAAAAAGCTTTACTCCTGTAAATTAACCCTTCTACTCTGGTAAAGAGTTGCAAGTGCTGATTTTTTCCTACACAAGGATCTTGGAAAGGGTGAAGGGGAGGGAAAATGAGACAGTTATAAGTTAGAACAAAATATTTAGCTCAACTAGAGTCCAGAATGTTTAATGTGTTTAAATTACAGGGCTAGTTAGATTTGTACTGTCTGAAGATCCAACTGTGGATCTAGATAAATCCCAATGTAATCAGTGCAAATTGTTCATTAAATATCTTTAAAATGCCTGTCCAACAGCACAAAAAAAAGTGTTATTCAAAATCCACCTGGAGTACAAGTCACTGTGTCTTCAATTCACCTTCTCCTGGGTACTTCCACCTGGGTTCTTCTACCTCTTGTTTGCTGTATAGGCTACTAAGTTTTCTCTGAGACACATCCTGAATTAGCACAGTTTACAGCCCGATGTATTAATTAAGACAAAATTTGTGCATGTTTCCTTTTAAAAAGGCAAGATGATTAAATAATGTCTTCAGAAGTCGGCTATGTGGTAGGGAATCTCTGAGGGAAGGGACTATACTGGAAGAAGAACAAGCCCCTTCTTCAAAGCAGGTCGTCTCCACTAAGGAAACCTGTAGATCCCAACTTAATAAAGTAATGTAGTATGAAGAGTTTGAGTAATATACTCTTACATAAATTATTTATTTTAAAAAGTTGTAATCTAAAAAGACTGAAACTATTTGCGAACAGATTCAGTGAATAAAGATTTTATTTTAATGGAAAGTTTCATATCAACTGAAATGAAATATTTATATTAGGGGATTTTTTTGGGAACAACTTTTTCCATTTTTAAACTTTAAAATAATAAAATGTTTTTCTTTCACACTACACAAGAAGAGTTTTATCTAGGACAAATGTAATGCTTTGTTTGACTTCTGATATTTCTGTGAAAATTAACACAGATATTTTTCTAATCATCCCACTTTTTTCTCTTTTAAACCTAATTTAAAAATTCAGTAACACAGCCAAAGAATCAGTTTCTTGTACAGCTCTGCTTAGGATACTAAGTCCCATTGAGTTTCAATGAGTCTTTGTGTTTGATGCTGTCCTACTGAAGTCAACGGGTGCAGGATGAATCCCTTTATCCCTCATACACTTTGTAAAAGCATGAGTCACACACCATGCAGCCAGGGAAGCGAGGCTATCAGCCAGAATTGTCAGGACTGAAGCCAACACTGCTTTGTTGATCTGCTCATAGGAAGAGCCATAGAAGAATGCAAATTAGTCCTTGCCCTTTGCTGAAACCAAAAGCACTACTTAATATTTCTAGATGCTTCAGTTCCAGACAAACATGCACAAAATGCTGCTACATTCTAATTTCCCAGACTATGGTTTATGACTATGGTTTTATGATGTAAAAATGATAGTGCTGCAATTAGTGCTATTGGAGATGTATTTGTCAATAAAAAATAAAAAATAGCAATAGAAAATTATAAGATCAAATTTGTGCAATAAAAAGGAACAATTTAATAAAAATATGGTCTGCCTGTTCAAGGTTCATTTTCCATGTACTACATTTCAGCAAACCAACAAAGAAGGAACACTTCCCTATAATGAGCATCTCCATTGCCATGGAGTATTTTCCTTGACTGTGTTGGATCACAAATAAGTCCCTTAGTGACAGAGGAGTATTATGTTCAGTGTTTAGAATTAATCCAGCTCTGAGTTGGATTAACTGGTCCACAGATTCTTTGGGCAGACCACCAGAGCGCAGAGGACAATGTATATAATGGAACTTTCTGAAATTATTTCCGGTCCAGATATATTCTCTTGTCTCTTCACACTTATGAACGACAAAAGGAGGGCTTGAAGCCTGCTGGCAAGTTAACAAGTTCTTTGCCAAGAGTCATGAGTGCCAAAGAATGACGAAGTTACATGGGCATCTTGCTTTTGCATTTAGAATTACCTGTTTCTCAAAGCTAATTATTTATTGCTGCCAGTTCTATAAAACTGCCAGATCACAAACTCCTGTAACCAAATACTTCGTTAATCCCTTTAAACCAATTAAAGAAAGAAAGTTAAATGACAAGTAAATAAAGAGGTTGAAGAAAATTCCTTTTTTCCTGCATTTTTTGTCCAATTTTATACTTTGGATATCGGCACATACTAGAATATTTGATAAGCATTTTTCAGGTAGACAAGAGGGTGATGCCATCAGAACCTTATCTTCTTAGTGCCAGCCTTCTGCTTTGCCTTCACAGAATAAGGAAAGTAGAATGAATTCTGGCTTGCAAATTGGCACAGACAATACTTCATTCTTTACCATCCTGATCTTCTCTTAGGCCTACTGAATCCCCAAAGGGGCTCAAATGAGCATCATTATGCCTGATACTAGTGAAACAGCTAAAGACACTGCATTACCTCCCTTGGGTAAGGTAAATTAATATTGTGAATGCTTGTTTACATTAACTTCCCCCTGCTATTTGAAGAATTCTTTTTGAGTAAGAGACGTAGAAAAATATATTTAAAGATACTTTTGACAGCCTGTTTTCTATTAGAGGGATACTGAGAGAAACAAGAGCCATATGCGGGCCCTGAAATAGTCAGCCTCATTTTATCATGAACCCCTGTGGCAGAGCAGGTGATTCTTTGCATGGGGACATTTTGACATCATGTGTAGTGCCAAAATTGGAGATTCTGTATGGTGGTGTAGAAGTCATCTAGATAAAACAATGCAACATTAATCTATTGCTGAATAACAAGCCACATCAATGCTAACAGATTTTTTTTGCACAGGGCTCTAACTTGCTAGTTGTTTGGCTTCAGTGGATGATAGGAATAAAGGAAAAATTTATTTTTCTCTTATTCACTCTTTTAGGGTTCATGCAAATGTGATTAAGACTTTGAAATAATGCACAAAGAAGGGTTCAAAATGAGCTTACAAAGAAAAAGCAACATTTACTAAATTGTAACACCATTATCTAGTTGGTAAATTGCTGGAGACGATTCTGTTTAATCTAATAGGAGATGTCTGATAGAAGGAAGAAATAATGGAACACATTCCCAGCCAGTCTGATTTCTTTAGTATTTCTTGGCACCATAGTAATAAATTACTCTGTTCAAATAGAGGGAGATTGTATGCATTGTCTTGTCTGCGTTCCAAATTCACACGCACAGATTTTTTTCTACTGCTCTTTAATTAAGATTTCCTGACAACAGAGGAAAACTTGTCTTGAACTAGAAGCTGAGTTATGTTAACACCTAAATTGTTTGCTTGCAACAACACATTGTGTAAAGTGTTCAATGTTTATTCTAACCACTTACATTTCTTGTCCACTTTAGTCCAGTGTAATTTTAGAACTCTTAGTAAAACCATGTCAGTCAGACTTATTCAGGTAGATATTAAACAGAAGTAATTTGACAAAGGAAACAACAAAAATTAAAAAAAAAAAAGAAGCAAAAACTTAAATGATTAATACTTGTTTTTTGATTTTCAGCTGTATCAAAGCCTGCAAATGAAGACACTATTAAATGCTGAAGTCTGTTTCTGAGCTGCAATTAATGGTGCAAAATAAAAATATTACTTGACACAACAGTGTAATAGAAAAGTTTTTTCTCCAGTCTTCCACTGAAATCTGTGTTCTTTTCTAAAGACATCTTATTTATATCTAAAGAACAAGTACAAATATACAACAGATCTGTTTTCCAACAAAATATCTATTTTAAAGTGAAAATAAAAGTATTGTATCCAATCTACTTCTTATGACTAAAAAGTGGGCATACAGGAGGAAGGAGAACTGAGAGAGAATTTTAGTGCTTTCATTACAAAATTCCTAATGTATATCTGAGATTATAATGAATTACTTATTCATAATATCGTAGTGGATTGTGTGTCCTAAGAGGGGAAAAAAACAACCCCGAAACTTACTAAAATATACAGTATTCAGTGTATGCAAATACCATAACCATGTTGTCCATAGACACGCTAAAAAAAGATGTGCAGCTTCTGCATCAAAAGACCAGCAAATGTTTAGTCTATGTACTAGGACACAAGTACACCTATATGTCCCATTATTTATATTCATGTTGCTAAGTAAAAGGGCTAAAGGATGCCCATCTCTGAGGCCAAGTGGCACCAGCGAATTCATGGTGACACTGCATTGCATTTGTACTTCCAATTCTAGACTTGTTTTGGAAAAAACAAGTTTCACAGCAAAGCTCAGGAGTATCCCAAAACCTGAACAGAATGGTCAGCTTGGCACTCTCATATATTTATCAGCACACATATTCATACTCTACTGCTAGTTACAGGGCTGTGCATCACTTGAGGGACATCTGAGAACACCTTTGAGCATGTAAGTAAAGGACAATCCTCACTATGCATGAATTAATTGATGCCTGTGAATAAAATCCTACCAATATCAAGGAAAATTATTTGTATTAAAGGGCAACAGTTCTTAATGAGGAGAAAGCACTCTCCTAAGAAGAGAACTATTATTTAACAGAAACAATTGGCGTAAGGCTGTTTAATTAAGACTGCACAATATATTGCTTCAACTTTGTGCAGCTATGAACCAAAACATGAATCACAGTAAAGCAAGACACTTCAATTGGTTATTATCCACATGCCTGCAAGTAAACTGTAATAACTCTTAATAAATGAGTTAAACTCATTATTTACATTTTTCTAATAGAACAAAAACTGTCATAAATATTTAAGAACTTATCTGAGACACTAAAAAATCCATGTTATTTTAAACAGACTGAAAGGACATCCTCTTTCTAGAAATACTTAAGCAATTTGTGGTTGTATGTAATTGCGCTTCCTCTCAGTGTTGCAACTCTGATGAACTGAATGAGTGAATTAGTGCTCCATGGGGAAAAGCACATAATAAGCCCCATTGAAACAACTTGGGAAGAACTGAATAAATTCTACTTTTAGTTATGTTAATGAGACTTTGAAGGCCAGTGCAACTAGGAATCACAAAGACACTGCAACAATGTTGTTTTGCAGTAGCTAGCTGGAAATCCCTTTCATAACTCTCAAAGGTATGGCATCATTTTCTTATGATCAACAGGCTGCCAAGACTATCGTTTTTTTTCAAAGGCAGAGTATTATTTGGCTTATGGCAACAAGGGGCTGACTTTATCTGGGACAGAAAAAATGCACCAAAATCAAACTAAAACCAAAACAAAGTTAAGCAAAAAAAAATGAAATTGTTAGTAATTCTCTAACACAGTTATCTTGAACATGAAACTTTCATTCTTGTCATGTGGCAAAACAAGATATTCTGCCATGGAAGACTATTGTCTCTGTTAGCCTGTCTGTATAAGTTAAGTTCATAAGATATGATTTCTCCTATAAAAGCTCCTTTATTTGCTGTTTGTTCCAATAACTCTTCTTTGTGCTATTCACTTTTGAGTTTTATTTTCTTTAATATGTTGGAGTTGTGCACAGAATGGTATTAACAGATGAAGTCCTGATAGTAGCAGTTACATCTAAATCTTGCATTCCCTATTACAAGGTATGTTCTGAATTTTGTAAGATTTCTCCATGCACACCTGCCACTGCGCTGGGGGGGATTCAGTAATCTGTACTTCTGTCTCCTTTTGCATCTTTCCTTGTATTTTGGGAGCACTTTCACTGCAACACCCATCATCAGCAGCAGAATGGAACTACCATCCTTAGGACCTTGAGGAGCACAAAAAGTTAGAACATAATACCAGGAAAAGAGATAGAAACTAAGTGTGCATATAACAATTTTAACTGCATTATTACTTTTTTTTTTAAACAAAAATTGGATACAGACTAATATTGATTCCTGAATTAGATTATTTCAATTCTAGTAACAATAAATTCTTGGCTTTACATAGATACAGGTTGTGTTTCTTTGCCCAGGAACAAGATATTGAGCTCAATTGACACATCTTTTGGAATCAGAACTATGAATTGTGCTGCATTAAAATATAGGGTTGCAGGAGTTTGGGGTAGATCTAACTTGACTGTTCTTGCCTACTGCTCCAAAGCACAGTATATGCATTTCTTAACTCTCATGAATTATAAAAGGTTAGGTGTCTTTTCAAAACAAACAAACAAACAAACACAAAACCCCCCAATCCAATAACCCACACTGACCTACCTCACCCCCACCCCCAAAAAAACCAAAACAACCCTCCCCAACTTCCTTATTCCCAAGAGAAAAACCTTCGTGTCTAGAAAGCTGATGGAGATATGATTCCTTTTTGATTTATTTCAAGTTACTGTCTGAATGACATCTAGGAGCAATTAGGGATCTATAAAATATTTTTGGAATAGACAAAACGTATGCCTTTTCCCCATTTTAAAGTGTGCTGCCTTCTGAAATGTATTGGATATTCTTTATTTAAGACAGTGTAAATAGAATTGTTCAAGTCCCTTTTAATCTTTTTCTTTATAAACTTAATTGTTTTCTTTATAAACTTAATTGGTCCCTGCTCAGAGAAAAGTTACAGAACCACACAATCACAGAATATTCATGGCTGGAAGGGACATTCAAGATCATTGAGTCTAACCACAAGAAAAACCAAAACAAAAACCCACACAAAAAAACCCCACAAAAACCAACCAAGACAAACCAACACACGTCATACCTACCCACACAGACAAAAGCCAACAAGTACCAACCATATAACCTTTTTTTTCATGAATTTTGCACTTGCTATCAAAAAAGACCATGTTATAATACTTTGTGTTCTTTTACAGTTTGACTTGTATGAGTTCAAATTTGACTACATAATCCTTTCACTGGAATATGTAATATCTTTAACACTATTTAGTTTTATTTTAAATTCTACTTCTCTGACAAGATGTATCCTTAGTAAGTAAATTATACCTGGTAAAGGTAGTTACTGGTATCTTGGTCATGTATCAGGAATAAATTTTCTAACAAAAATCTATTAGATTTTTAGAACAGATTTAGAATAGATTTTCTAACAAAAATCTATTTGTTAGGCATTCTAGTAGTAGAAACCATTGTTTTCCACACTGCTCCCATAGTCTCACAGGTTTTCAAGAGCAAAGGGTAATAGTGGCACGACTGGGACACTGGTTGGCCTTTGCTTTTCCTTTTGTATTCTCTGTTATTATAATGTTATCTGAAATGTTAATATATGGATGTCTCCTAAATATTGCATAATTGCCTGATGCACATTCAGATTTTACTTTTATGATCTCAGCTCATTGCTCCTCCTGTTTAACTGTTTCATTCTTAAAAAAATTTTTCAGGTGCTAAAATGTAAAACCAATTTCAATGTAAAACCAATTCCTTATCCAAGGAATTTTTTGTTATGGATGTATCCCCTTTATGGGAAAAGGATATAAAATTATTTAGAGATAAATACTACTAAAAAAAGAAATAAATATATTTTCAAAGAGTTAGAAACCTCTAGACATCTAGAGGTAGACCAAAAACCCTCACACAAACAGCTACCTAAAATCCCCAGAACTCAACTAATTTTAATCTTTTTCTACTCCATGTAAAGCATGTAAATATTTTGTACTCTACATATATTATAACATTCATGTACAGAAAACTCTTTCTGGTGTTAATAGTCTCAAAACCAGAATATTAAAAGCCCACCTGTCACTCTAGTAAACAGGAAAACAGACGTTTTAATGCAAAATTAATAATCATAACCAGGAAAGAGTACAGTTTTCTGGTGGTGTTGGGTTTTACAACTTTTTATTAGATAACTCATCTCTATAGTTCCTATTTTGATGTTTTATCTAAGTGGCAGTTGTGCCATGTGTAGTCGTGAAGTACAAACCAGAAAATTTAAGTAGCTTTGAAGTAAGAAATTAGTTTTATAGGTTATCGATAGTGTCTCAGAAATCTTTAAAACAGATAGGTGAGAAATGTCAAAAGGGAAAAGCATGTTTAATTTCTGTCTCAGTCTGATGAAATCCCTGTGTAGCAGCTCTTGAAATAAGACTTCGAAATAGCTGTGGATAAAAACTTAATTATAACAACAAGTTATACCACTTAGCTTTGTGAATTGTTTGCATTTTTTTCTTCTTGATTTTTTACTTTTGCTGTATTTATACCACTTCATATAATTAAATTTATCTAATTTGACCTTGTTTGTGAGATCCTAAATAATTTCACAAATAACTTGCCTTGCAAATTCATCTTATACTGAGCCAATATTCTTCTTTGAAAACCATTTTAAGCTAAGATCTCAGTATTTGCTTGACATAATGTCCATGTTGTGCAAACATAATGGAAAAAGTATATAACAAAAAATAAAAGGTGAAAAAGAACACTAGTCCTGATTTCAGATGAGCGAAAATTCCCCCAGAGCTGATACAGGGGATATCCATCCAGAAATATATGTCTCAGATTTCTCTACAGTGCCTCCAGGACCTTAGTCTCCACTTCTTTTCTGTGGCCTTTGATTCCTATTACCTGTGCCAGGTCTGACCCTCTTTTTTAACACTGTTCTTCTAAATTAAATATATAGTACCCCTTTTTGTCTCTTACTCCCAGTCATAGTTTCTATATTAGTGTTCTGGCTTCTACAAAGACCCTTCATTTCTTAATGATTAATACAAAAAGGGTTCTTGTAGTCCTAGAATAGATAATGTTCGATGAGACAAAGCCTCAGGGCATTTTTTATTGCAGTTCAGTGAATCTCTGCTGAGACATTTTTGGAAGCATATCATCTAGCCAGATTTTTCTGTTTTCATTTACAACAGATCTTCTGTACATTTTTGCTGAATTTCATGCAAATGCATCGAGGGACTGGAAAAACTTCATGACATCATGCAGTTAACCTGTGCTGCAAATCAAAATCTGAAGTCAGATAGCACCATACATCCTGAATATCATAGAGTGTAGGAGAAGATGTAGTTCCTTCCTGAGTTCTGTGAGAAATAAAACCTTGCTTTAACACGGTAACTATTATCTTCTGGTGAGAACTTGTCTTCTAGAGGGCATTTTCGCTTTATCAGATAGTTTGTACTGGTTGCGTTGAAAAATTCATAGATATGTAATAATTTTAATTCCACTGGAACTACAGAAGCAGGAATGTTGCCTTAAGAAGAAAAGCCAAATATATCTTTGCTTTGTTTTATGTCAAGCGTTCCAGGTTCCTCTCCAAGATAAGGCATGGATGGCAGAGAAGAAGCAAATAACGAGTCTCAAAACAGCTGAAAAAGGATATTGTAAAGTCTAAACAGAAGAATGGAACTAAGTTGCTATGAGAGAGGAGGCATTTGGGTCTGGTACAAGCAAGACATGAGGGAAGCTGATTCCTACAAATACTTCAAAGATATCAGTCTCAGTTCTTTGCTCCTGGTGAGACATGGGATCATATCATGTAAAGATTACCCGTTTCACCCCTTGAATGTGTGCCATTGGATTTTATGATCAGAATGTGCAATTACTATAGTACATCATTCTCCACACTCAAGAGCTGTGCTTGAACTAAAGTAATACTTAAAAAAAAAAAAAATAAAGTTGTCATTTTTGTAATATTGAGTAACAATCAGTCCAATAATGGAGAAGCCAGCACATTCTTCATGATCTATTAAAATATTTAGATACATTTTTGACAAATGACTTCATTATAGCCAATGATTTTAATTAATTTAATTAAATTGTTGTGTGATACACTGAGAAAACGATATAACATAGTTCTTGTTAAGAAGTTGTGACAAAATTACACTAATACTGCATATTAATAAATCATATAGAACAAATTAATTAAGAATTCCATGTGGCAACATGATTTCTTAACCTTTTATGCTTCCAGTTTACACACTTTACTTCCCGTTTTTCGAATACTTTATTCTTTGTGGATAGCAATGACCTGATAAGGGGATGGAACTTCTCTCCTATGAGGAAAGGCTGAGAGAGTTGGGACTATTCAATTTGAAGAAAAGAAGTCTTGGGGGGATCTCATCAATGTATAGAAATACCTGAAGGGAGGGTGCATAGGGAACTGGGCCAAGCTCTTTTCAGTGCTGCTCAGTGACAAGACAAGAGACAATAGGCACAAACTGAAATGTGGGAAGTTCCCTCTGAACATCTAAAAATATCTTTTTGCTGTGAGGATGACTGAGCATTGGCACATTCTTCCCAGAGAGGTTCTAGAGTCTCCCTCCTTAGAGACATTCAAAAGCTATCTCAACTTTCTCCTGTATAATGTTCTAGGTGGCCTCGGTTGAGCAGGAGGGCTAGACCACATGTGCTTCAGAGGTCCCTTCCAACTTCAACCATCCTGTGATTCTGTGATTTAGCTGCTTAAATCTTTAGGTGCCCAGTGCATCCTGAGGTCTCCCAGAATATCCCACTGTAGAGATCTGTAAAACAAAGATTACTATGAATATCCTGTGAATTACCATATGTATGTAGAATTGGGCATGTATATACAGAAGCACCAGAAGAAAGAACGAAAGAAGAACCAGAAGGTATATGTTAGCATCATATCTGTGGTTTCATTCAAATAAAGAGAAAGAGTATACTGACATAAAAATGAGGTATCAAGATAATGAACAGCGGAAGATGGAAGCGACAAAAAAAAACATGGCCACAGCATGGGAGTTAGATGAGAAGATCTTTAAAGGTTCCGTCTGACCCAAGACATTCTGTGATTCTATAATCCTCTGGTTTTATCCTGGCTAGACAACTTTCACACAGATATCTTGATGCTTTCCATATGTGGGTGTGAGAACATGAAGGTGTAAAATTATCTTAGAGATTTGAAAAAAAATAAATATTACTTTTTCTTCTATAACATGTCTGATTTATTTTTTTTTATATTACGTTTCAAATGCAATTTCTAATTCAGAACAGGATTTCTCTTGTGTGGGCTGTCAGCATAACCCAACCTTTGTAAAATGACCTGGATAACAATAACTGATAAATAGGAATGTGAGTGTAACCAGTGTGTGAATGAAATACACAAATATATGTGAGAGTATGTTCACCTCAACCTGAGAGGTGCTAGAGATGAAGATGTTCATATTGAACAGGAACCAGGGAATTACAAAAAGAATTTTGAAATGAAGGAGTCAGTTTACGGGAAAAAAAAAAAAAAGGAAAAAAATAGGAATTAAAATATATGAACATTTGTAACAGGAAGACAGATATTGGAGTGGGAAGACGACAGCAGCCAAACTAGTTTTGACACTGTGGGAAGTTCAGCCTGGACAGAGCATCCCTGACATAGTCCATCTGTGCACAGTCAGGGGCTGCTCACACAAGACAGCATGAGGGGACTCCTTCATGGTCTGTGGGGCCTTTTTTCCCCCCTGTGTAGGACGCTGGGCAGCTGTGAGAGGTGAGGGCTCATCTGACACTGGAGCAGCCATCTCTCCCACAGGAAGAATGGGGAAACCCCTCCAGGAGTAGGATGGTGGGGACCTACAAAGCCTGGGGAGGGTGGTACACACCTACCTCTGTGTGTGTGTGTGCGTGAGTGTCTATGTGATTAGAATTTCTTTGGATTAATTATAGAATCATAGAGTGGTTAGAGTTGGAAGGGACCTTAAAGATCATCTAGTTCCAAGCTCCTCGTCACAGGCAGGGACAATTCCCACTAGACCAGGTTGCTCAAAGCCCCAGAGCTGGTGCTGATCTTCAGAAGCTGAAAGAATGTTTAGAAGGTTACAAAATTTGCTGCTGAGAGTGCTGCCATGAGGGATGCTCAGCAGACTCCAGAATAATGCGAGATATTATTGGAAATAGTTTTATATCCTCATATTTTTATGATTTTTTTTCCTCATTAGCCCCTTTTTCATGTTTGTGACTATTTCCGCATTTCAGTGATTATTTTTCATGGTACAGCCTTGTTATTTTTTGAGTGGGTGCTTAGAAAATAGATATTCCATGTGACTTCTTCCATCTGTACATGCTTTTTCTAAAAAAACAACAGATTGCATTGATGGTGATAATTCAGGGGAAAAAAAAACATGTGCTAATGACAATGTTTCTCTTTGCATGTTCTCCAATATGATTTGCTCCGATCTGTTCGTACTTACCAAACAACTCTTTCATGAATAATGTTTTATATTTTTGCACTTTTAAAAAAATATGGAACCTCATTTGGTTTTTAAAAAAAAAGAAGTTATCTTTATATCAACCTTTTTAAGTTTTCCCTTCAAATGATTAAATAATACCAAAGGTCAATTTCATGATGATACCCAAGTATTTACATCTTTTTATTGAGTGAATTATTAGAAAAGAATATAACTGGAGAAGTGTAAAGTATTCCAAAAGAATCTGAATAATCAACTAATTAGTCTTCAATGGTCCATGAAATAGATGAATTATTCAGTCTTCACAGCAAATCTATCAGATTTAGATAAGATAAATGCTCTCCAAATGTCCAGGATCAAATCTTCTTGAATTAGAAGTACATTCAATGAGTGGGGATCATGGAACGTATCTTGAATTTTCATTGCATGATAAGATCTGTCAAGAATGCAAACCTTGAAAAATACTGAAATATACCCAGCTTTTTTCCTTCTTTTCTTTCTGATCCAGAAGTTGTTAACTGAGTTGATATTGTATTGGAGATTTTCAAAATCGTTATCATGAAAATGGGATTAATACTTGTGAATCTGTATTATCTAAAATAAAGCTTTCTTTCTCGGAACCTTAGTGAAGAAATTGAAATTATTTCCATTTTACTGTTTAGTTATTTACTGTAAAAAGGGCTTGTTAGCAAAAAGAGAATGCATGGACACTTTCATTCCACTGCATTTTCATATTGCAAGATTGGAATCTAAACATCTGATCCCAGGAAGGCAAAGACCTAATAAGTAGATAATTTATTCTGAAGAGAGATCCAGATAGCTCAAATAAGGAACCTCCATTTTGTGTAGCAAAAGACTCTATCTTACGGGGTTGTTTTTCAGTCTTTTGGGGTTTTCACAGCTTGTACACATTGGATGAGACACAATCAAAAAGTAGCCAAGATAATCTTATCAGTCTTGTAGACTGTAATAATATAGTCTTATCAGTCACAGCAGTATGTCTGAAGAAATGCCTTCTGAAAGTGTATGCTTAATATAGGAGGAAGAGCACACCTTTGGATAAAAAGTTATTGATTGCAGAACTTATGGAAGACATACCTGGGTTGCCCATAAATATCAGTCAGTGAAAATTTCAACAAAATATTTCTGTCTCTGGAGACATTCAAAACCTGCCTGGACAAGTTCCTGTGCAACCCACTCTGGCAGGGAGGGTTGGACTAGATGATCTCCAGAGGTTCCTCCCAACCCCATATGATCCTATGATTCTATGATTCCTCTGGCACTAACCATGAGACAGGATGCAAGATGAGACTCTTCTCCACTTGTTCTTTTTGGAAGACTAAAATAAATGGGAAGCTGACTTGTGATTGTGATGACAATGACATCTCCAATGCAATTTGTTCTTTCTTCCAAGTGTGGATCAGACAAAATCTAGTGACCCTTAAAGCAGGAACACAAGAGCTGTGCTCATAGAAAAGGTAATGGAAGACACAAGATTTATCAATGACTATTAACTATTTATACATATCTTCAGATATAAATGTATCACTAAACTTTTATAGCCATATTTGGAGGACTTCATCTCACTTTTAAATTTAGACCCCTACAGTGAAACTGTGTCGGTGGTTTTAGACTATCTGAAGGAAGGTATTTTAAAAGCAGTTTCTCTTACTTTAGATGTTCACATTAAAATAGATAATGATAATACAGACACTTTGGGATCCTCTCCAATACATCTAAACAAGTATCTCAAAGAAAACACTAACACTGGCTATGGTTACATTTGGTACTACAATTTCAACAGATTGCCACTGAAGTTAATGCTTCGGTTTCCTTATTTTCCTGATTTTAAGGTATTTTTGAATGCTATAATTTTGTCACTGTCTTGGAGAACACTCTTATCCAATCTTAAAGCTAAGAAATAAAATTGATCTGTTAGCACTTTTGGCTTGTCTCTCTGCCGAATGCCAAATTGTTTCCTACCTGACTTGACACCATCTTCAGCCCGCTGTACTTTTTTGAAAAACTCAAATAACTAGGTGTCTTCTCACTACTGTCAGAGACAATTTCAATGCATGGCATATGTAATTTGTCCATTTTGTCATCTGCCTATATTTCTAATAATGTTCTATATAGAAAAATGTAAATCTTTTCAGTCTTAGATATTTATGTTCTTTAGATAACTGTAGATTCACTATCTGTACAATAATTTCCACATGATATTTGCTCATCCATAGTGCCATTTAGTATTATTGTTATTAAAATATGGACGTTTTCCAACAGTTGATTAAGAGATCCAATTCACACAAAGTCATTTTGAGGGATTATAATGTTCTTTAATATATATGGCAAAGTCATTCCTATCTACTCTAAAGAAGTAGCTGTAGAGTTCCAGACTTGCCATAATGGCAAATATCTGCTAACATAGATTGACAGTGGACCAGTAAAATCTGGATACTTCTGCTACTTTAGCACTGTGCTGTCTCTGATCAAGAGTCTCCTAGAGAGCAGCAAATGTTAATTAAGATTCTTATATATTTCTTTATAGAATATATATATATTCTATATATATATATAGAATATATATATTTCTTATAGAAATATATATATTTCTCTGAAGAAGACACATCTAGCTTGGAACAAAATTAAATGTGAAAGCACAGTCTTCTGTTCAGGTTTTGACATTCAACAGGTTAAAAGAACCACATCTAAGTCTTAGTTCTATATGCACTATCTCATATCTTCTTAGACTGACAGGCTAAAAGCACAAACCAGACTGGTAATTCACAGTACAGATGGTGCTGAAGACTGAAGAACTGTGATGGAACTACAACAAACTGCACATATAGTTTGGGGATTATGTAAAAACTGGGACAATTTGTCATAAAAGTTGTAACAGAAGCTGTTTTTCTTGTGATGAATTGGTGGGAACTGCCAGCATCATTTGCATCTTGAAGTGACTTAAGATGTTGAGGCATGATTAATCAAATGGAACAAGTTTGAATTTCCTTGCAGGTGTTTAAGTGGATCCTCTATAGAAAATATACAGATACTGATCACGTTCAAGAGGCATGTGGCATGACTTTTTTTTTTTTTTTTTTTTTTAATGAAGGAAAAAATCAAGAGTGTATTTGAAAAAGATTCTGAGACACCTGGATTGTTCAGGCAAAGGTATTGCGGGTTAAAAACTTGGACTTATATTTTTTTCTCATTTTAAGAGAAAAATGAAAACATAACATGGACTCAGGGATTTGTTTCTGAATATCAAAGAAAAAGAAGTTGTGGAATCTGTGTTAGGACAATATTCATTTTCTCCAGCAAGAGAATGGAAGGAGACATTGCAAGGCAATTATCTTTCTACTGTAGAATGAAGAGCACAACAGATTCTTTCATCAATGATAATTTCAATAAAAGATTTTTTAAAGATAGGAAATTACTTTAACAAAATACAATAAATTCCTAAATAATTATTTATACATATAGACAGGATTTCTTTCTGACATAAACGCAAAGAATAAGTCAAAAGTAATCCGTTTAATTTTTTTAGACCGTAATATGATCTTTGTCTATATATAGCACTCTATTTCTGTTCCAGCAGCTATTAAAAAACTTTGTGGCTAACATTATGCTTCAGATACTAAACTGGGATGGGGTTTACTGCTTTAATCCAAGCAACCATGCTATGATCAATGAAAGGAAACTGCTTTCTTAATTACTATTTTAACATAAATAAATGTTTCCTTTCTTTTCACATAAATAAATATGCTATTCAATAGATCCATGATACTTAGTAAAGAACAACCTCCAGAGTATGTTATTTTCATTTCATGAAAGCCTATTATTTTCTGTATTTGTTTGAAATTTGAAAAAATAAAAAAGTTTTATGTTGTTGTTTATGACCCTCTTTCAAAAATATTCTTTAAAAACTTTTGTTTTAATCTAATTCTTGGTTGTCACTGAATTTATTACACCTTAATGCACTTCAGTGCACAAAAATACATAAAATAATCAGGCAATCTTTAAATTCAGACAATTTTAGTCACCTGTTTTTTTAAGTTAATACATCAGGCAAAGGCTGGGTTTAATGTCCTGTTTAAAAATCAGAAAGATTTTAAATGATTCTTTAAGGCTTATTTTAAAATTATAGATCAGATTTTTGTAATGTAGAAAGACAACAAAATACTTTACATTCCATCAATGGTCATGGAGAACATTCAAAAGACACTCATACCTTAATCAAGGGGTTGTCTCTTGTTTTCATTTGTATATACAGATATTAATTGGTTACCAAATATTATGTAGAATTATCTATATCTACTATGCATTGATATTCACAATAGTATTAAAAATATGCATGTTCTTATAAGTAATTTTGTATTATTATATGTAATTTTATTTGCTCAGCAATCATTTGGCTCAATTTTGTTCCTTGACCTGGTGAGAAAATTGAGTTATAGGAGAATTGCAACTACATCTCTAGACTAAAATTGTACCTGAAAGAGAATACACATATCAGTTGTTAACATTTATGCAATTCTAAATTCAAGTGTTAGAACAGTGAGGCATGAAAGTTGTATTTCTGGTGCATATAGCTGCTGTTGAAAAAACATGATAAGACAGAATGAAATACGCTTTACAAATAAAGTCGTTGTTATGCACTGAAAGAGGTCACTCACAATAATATGAGGCATCAGACTATGCACATTGGCACTAACAAGTTAAATCATTCAGACATAATGATGGGATTGTATCCTTCCTAGAGCAAATGGTGGTACCACAATAGTCCATTGAAAACCCTATTCTGCAAGCAAGACCCATTGAAAGCATGAACAGGATGTTGACACTGCTAAGAAAGAGACAAACATCATACAGTAATATGGAAAATGTTACAGTTTCATTATTATATCAATAATTCATCCATACATTAAATGCTGCATCTAACTTTTAAAAGTGATATTTCAGAACTAGGCAAAATTTAAATAGTAATCCAATTTTCACTGGTGAGGAGGATGGGTTAAAAGGCTTTATTCAGTGAAATGGTGGAAAGGCTTAGATTATTTGATTTGGAGAAGCAAGAATGGAGAGTAAATGTGATAGAATAACATTAAAGTAAGGCTAATAGAACTGCAAGATCAATTGTGTCAAATCTCTTTATCTGATGTTAACATAATAATGTTTTATTTGATTTCAGTAGCGATTCATATAACATTTATAGTACTGAGTATTTGAAAAGAAAATAAAACCTGGGTCTGACATTCTGTATTAAAAAAAAAAGTATGTAAGAATGTGTACAAGGGGGAATGAGGATAAAAATATATCTTTCCTACATTCTTGTCAGCATGGATAGCTACACAGGAAAAAAATGATGATTGAAGTAATGTCTATTCATGTTATTTTGTAAGACATGTATACTAATAATTGATACAACCAAGAAGCCTCATGACAAATTTTTCTTATCATATCAGCTACTGTAAAAGCAAGTGAAGACTTGATAAAAAGCTCTCCTTCTTAAATTACAGATCAATCAAATTGATAGCTGAACTTGGTTCTTGCCTTTCCTAATTGTGAATCAATTTTCACAAGAAAAAGAGCTCTTGAATTTGTTATAATTCAAGAAATGGTACTTTTGTACTCCTGATATTTACTAAAAGAAGCATATTTCTTCAACTTCATGAAATGTGGCTTCTAGTAGATTTGCTTCCTTAAGTCAGGTGTTATTGAATCTTTCAGTTTGATAACGAATTCAAAAGTGAACAGCGAAATTTGTAACACTTCAGAGATGTTGGCTAGCCATCAGATGTATTCTGTTTTTGATATATTCCATGTGTAGTTTTTCAGTTGTTGAAATAGCAGCTATCCTTCTTTAATGTGATTCGATCTACATGATGTCTGCTATCCATTAAAAACTATGCACCCCAATATTTATGCGTA
Organism: Scolopax mira; assembly: GCA_004320125.1. NCBI lineage: Eukaryota > Metazoa > Chordata > Aves > Charadriiformes > Scolopacidae > Scolopax > Scolopax mira. Next base: position 173,649 of record BJBW01003648.1, read on the forward strand.
AATTCATACTTAAGTATTTTGTACATGAAATTACTGATGGATGGTCTAAGGGTACATGTGAAGAAATTGAATGTTCCTTTAGGGGTATCTGGTCAAGGTCTTTCTGAATGGACAAGGGTCTTTTTCAATGGAAAAAAAAAAAAAAAACATTAAAAGAAATGGAGAAATCTATAAGCACCATAACCAAGACCCTATAGAAGTACACACCTGACCAAGAGATGGTAAGAGGTAGTGACGAGAATAGCCCTGGTCAAATGCACTAATTGGTAAGGATATGTAGATTGTGGAAGTAAAACCTGATCATGACAGTATTTGGAACATCCACAAGTGTGTGTGTTCTTGTGACCAGAGAGCATGTGCATGTGTGTGTGGATGTGCATGTGGATGTTTGCACTGGTGTCCTTCAGTCTCTACCAGCTAAAGAGGAGAAGGAAGGTGGCTGGCTATGCTTGTGTCTTATGTGAGTCCTGGCCATAGGTGCTGTTGAAGGCAGGATCTTGTCTGTTGCAGTCTGAGAGCGGCTGACATACCCTTGGTTTGTCTATGTCTGTGGTCCATGTCCATATCCGGCTCTCTGGGATATATGCTCAGCTTTGTTACTTGTCAGAATTGCAAGTCCAGGCAGAGACCTTGTGTCCCTGCATTTGTTTTCATCTGAGTGACATTTAGCACCTGCAGAATAGATGGTTGGTGATGTTTTTTAATTGCTCTCTTTTCCTATGCACTTTGGTAGATTTTGTAGTTATTTTCACCAGCTGACCCACAACGTTAAAGGACTGGCCCTGCATGGGAAGTGTATTCCAGGGCAGGGTGCCCTCTAAGTAAAACGTAAGCATCAATAGACAAGAGGCATCTGAGTTTATAAGATTTATCAGTAGATTACAATTAAGAATGAGAATGAGTTTGTCTCTACTAGACAGAAAGTTACCAAAGCTGCATATTTCTATTTGTTTGCTCTTTTTTTTCTAGGTTTTTTTTATTTAGTTAGTTAGTAAGTTCATTGCTCATCTGCGAAAATTTAATTTCAAGGCACTTATTGTGTGAGAGGTTAGGGTTCTTGCATGATAGTGCACCAAATAACTATCTAGCCTTATTTGAGAGGGGACATTTAATCTTTCCCCCTCAGGTCTTATACCCATTTCTGTGGCATGAACATTTTATCATCACATTTTGAGGAATAAATTTATTTCTAAAACAGCTCCCACAAAACTTGTCTTATTTTGACTTATTGAGGACATTATGTTCCTTCTAGAGGATATTAAGAAACCTACACTATATATTTCCTATGAAAGAAAATTGCTTAGTGTTGCTGGAGTGGTTTGTCAAGGATGGACTGCAAACATCTTTCTCCATCTAGCTAAACATTTGATTTTCTGTGATCATACTAGGCATGATGACAGTTGACAGGTCAGTCAACTCACTCCAGGTAAAAACAGTGTGCTACAGCTCATCCCTTTGTCATAAGACTGCTTTTAGAAGCATTTTGGGATGCATTTTTCTGACTGGAATATCAATTCTTAATATAATTTACTTAGTCAGGAATTCTAAGCCTGCTCACCTTTTCCCGGGATCAAATGAAAATGGTCACTAACCAAATCTTTTCTAGTTACACCCTTTCCTTTTAAAAGAATGTGATTGTCATTGATCTCTTATCTTTGCTTTGTAGTAGCATTTGTTTATCCTGTTGGAATCATATTGCATGGTGTTAACCAAACTGTATCCTGCTGCACTCCAGAAAGGCAGATGAGCAGGGACACAAAGCCATGGAGTGATGTTCTTGGGGCTTCTACAGTCAGCTTCCTTAAAAAAGGGAAGAAGCATAGCAGTAAAGCAGTAAACATTATTCAGTGATCCAGTTTATCTCATACCCCAGTCATTATTTATTTTTTTAAATTTTGCTTTAAACACGTTTAGAAACTATGGATTCACTATTAATTTAATTTTTTAAAATAAACTAAAAGACTGTGTAGAGTATCTTCTCACAAGGGAAAGATGTCTGTTTTTCTTAGGCATTTTCTTAAACAATTATTTTATATATATTGAAGAGAACTAATTAGAACCATTCTGTCAAAAGAACACTCTCCAGGAGAGCATCCTTAGACATTTATTGCTAGTGTGGATAGATCTTTAATTATTATTCCCTAAGCACAAATATTTTTATTGGAATTTTCCAGTTTACTAGTTACAGCAAGGAATTAAAAAGAACGTTTTTTTTGTGGGAAGGGGGGAAAGAAAAAAAAATTAGACAATGTGAATGTGTCATCACTTAAAAACAGACTGAAATTAATGCTACTTTATCTAGAGTTACATCCAGCTCTGAATTAGTTTGTATTTTTTTGTTGACTTTATTGTGCCTTTTGAATGATGTAAGAAAAAACAGTTTTGTCTACTGGTTTTATGAGAAATTAATATAACCTGCCAATTAAGGATGCCATTTTTTCAGAAGATAAGTGCGTAATTAAAACTGGTAAGTTTTGTCATTTTATGCCAAAGCATAAAATTCAACATTTCATTCCACCAAGGGGATTTACCATTCTGCACTGATAGATATGTTCTTGAAGAAGATGAGGGCAAAGATTCCCTGAAGGAAATTTATGAATCATTCAGTATCTTTTAGAGAGACAGCATGAGCTATATAATATATGTCAACAACAAAAGACATATAAATCCCAAGCTTGTCTAAAACAAATTCTCTGGCTCTCCATGTTAGGATTTATACTCAGGTTGATCTTCAGTTCATTTTAAGAAGGGAGGAATTCCTACTAATGTAGAAAACCAAGTCAAGTACTGTCCCCTGTTGATGTCCCATATTACCCCAAATCCAAAGGCTTAATTTAAAACCTGTCTCCTTAACTGATTTTGTGCATAAAAATAGACTTCTTCCAGGGAAACTAATGCAATATTTTCTTTTGTCAGTCCCTTGGAGGAAAAAAGAGTCCCAAACAGATGATCACCTAATTCCAAAAAGGATAACCTTGTCTATCCCTTATTTTTTAAGGTTCTGAGAACAAAAAAAAAATTACCCAGGTATTCAGATTTTGTTTTGGTTTGTGCCTGTCAAGAGTTTGTGTTCTTCTTAGAACACATTGTATGAGTCATTCAAAGCTTCCTATAAGAGATGACCCATTAATTTTTATATGTAAACACATTTGACCTTATATACTGAGGACTGTGCGCTCCCTTAACTGTATCGTTCTGCCCTTAGCTGTGAATTCATGTTTAACAACAGTGAGAATTCTTTCAGGACTGAGAGGAAACTCAGGATATTGTAGAAATATCAAGGTGTGATATAACCTACTTCAGAAAGACAATGTAAAAGTCTTAGGGTTTTGTACAGATCTTCAGCTTGCTGAAGTCTGATACTATAAATGAAAATCCTTTTCCTTTGAGTTCTGTGCAACATATTACACAGACTGTGCAGTGAAGAGGAAGGCCAAACTTAATTGTATTCTATTTCTTAATGTAACAATAACTTCTCAAGGTATAGAATTTATGGGGAAAATCAGTTGGAAAAGCGTGTATTAATATGGTGTCTAAATACGAGACTATGTGAGGGGATTGATTTTGCTTATATGAAACTGAAATGAGTATTTGTTATTTTCTTCCTTCTTCTGAGTGGTCAGCCCATATTACAGTAGTGCCAAGTTGTTTTTTTTCTATTCATAGAAGAGTTATATACAGCTCCTGCTTATGGATAAATTTGTAAAGGTCATTATTCAGCAACACTCTTAACCATGCATTAAAGCATAAAACCAGTTCATTGAAGCATTCTTCTGAGGCTCTCTTTTTTTTTTATTTTTTTTTTTTTATTTTAAAACATGTTTTCTCTACATAATTTTCAAATGCCCTCTCTCCAGGGCACAACCTGTCAACATGTCATATTGCTGCTGGATTTCATAAGTTGAACCTGGCCAATACTTCTGAGTGATTTTATAGGCAGCACCCTGCTGCATTGAGAGAACTGAATTCTCATGGATCTGTTGGGAAATTCAGTACAAATTATGATCTTCCACTGTAGAAAATTGCTTTTCATGCCTCTCAAGCAGGATCTCATCTTCCTATTAGAAGCGCTTTCAGTGCCTGATGTTAACAAACTCTCGGCTTCCCATTGTAATGGCTGTAGGAATGTAACGAGCTTCTGGCATCATACAATGCCACCATGCACTCTGTTAACAGTTGCTCAAGAAAACAACATTATTATGCCTGAGATTTTATTTGCCTGTTAAGAAATCTAATTATGTTCATGAAGGAAACGAGTCTGCTTTGCAATGGAACACTGGTTAAATGAATGTCTGAACAAAGATATATCTTTCATAAAGATATATCTTTATACTATTTAGTATATTTTAGTATTATTTAATTAGCCCTTGACCAATCTGCTCTGAGCAGAACAGCTTACTTTCAAGTAATGCATATACAGAAATCATTAGTACTTTGTGCTTTTTTAATACTATAATATGCATAATGAAATGAAAAATTACTCAAAATTCAACATTAGTTCCTCTGTTGTTCTTATTTTACAAATATAAGACAATTTCATAGAAATTTTTGCTCACTTTTGTAAATATTATGACAAATGGTCTTTTTTTCTTTAGGTGCAGATGAATTTTACAAAGAGATATGCAGAAATTTAAGATTTACGATATAGGTTTAAAGTAATAACTCGCAGTAAATGAGGCCCAGATGTTTTTGATCAGTGGAATTAAAATGGTTATACCATGAAAGCACTAAACAGCAAATAGTCTAGGTGTTTCTGGTAAAACATATGAAAGGAAGACAAATTTGATGTTCAAACTTGTCCTTTTTTTTCTTTTTTTTCCACATTTTCCTTCAGCTTTCTCTCAGCTACGTGATTTTTTTTTCTGGTGCCTAACTATCTTACAAAAATCTTCCTCTTGACCCCTGAAATCCAGTGAAGGTTAAGCTTGTTTTTCTATAATTCGTATGGAGGTTGACAGAAATACTGCTACACCACGATCATTTGAAGCTCAGATCTGAAGTAAATAGATATGACGTAGACATTCTTCCTCAGTAGGGGAATGAAAAAAATATTGATAAACTGATTCAATCTCAACACCAGACAACAAATCCCATTATAACCTGACATTATTTTGTGGGATTTCTCATTAAGGTAAGCTTATATTATGTAAGAATGTACATGAATCAGCACAATACTAAACAGTCAGGATCAGATTCTCTAATTAGATACGATTCCCACATATTTCTCTGAAGTATGAAGGGACAGAATACTGGATTAAAATTATCATCAGAAAATTCCCTTTGTGTTATATAATTCTCTCTGATTTCACACGTGGCAGGTTGAGGCCATGCACCTGCTCTTTAGAAAATGATTTAGGAAAACATCCAAGTTTAAAAAAAAAGAGAGTTAATTTTTGCTGTGCTTTGTATTTCCATAGGTAAGAAGAACAATTAATTACCCGTAGAGTAGGATTTCCATGAGGAGCACCTGCTTCTATTGGATTCTCAATGACCGTTCCAACAAGCTCCTGGAGAAACACAAAGGCACTCCCTGTTGTTTGGTAAGAAGGGAACCACTATCAAGACCGGAACACTTTGTTTTAAGGGTTATGTAATACCTCTCTGTAGTTACTAACAACAATTTTAACACAAGATTTTAAACATACTGAAAAGAGAGGAGAAAAAAAATAATTTAATGCATATTTTAAAAATTAAGCAACGCATCAAATTTTTATGTTAAAGATTTTTATTTGTATATTATTATAGCAAGGAGCTAAGACTGAGAAAATTAACCCTTGTCACTCGATAATAGTTGGACCTAAATAGAACCATAACTTGGGGTCTTTCTTGATTTGGTAGTGCTTGATTTGGGGATTATTACAACATTCATGTTAAAGTTTTTCTACAAAATTAGTAATGCACACAGCTTTGAAGAAAGTTTTTATTAAGAACGATTAATAAGATAAATGATGTCCTGCATCTGCTGCCACATTTATCTTTTCCTCAGCCCTCTCTTTATGTCTTAATAGTTGCTTAGTTGGTCGAATCTCTATTCTCTTATTCCTTGCATTTGTGCCTTTCATTCACCTTTCAGCTTTACTCTTATTTGTTCTAAATCCTTGCATTCAGTAATTATTTAAAAATTCTTTACCTGAGCAATGAGGGGAAACTAACTTTCTAGTGTTGCTGTTTGAGAAATATAAAGTTATTCTGTAGGCTGAAACCTGAGAGTCATAGAATACCTATTTCTTACCATACTGTACTACTAAGTCTCCTACACAGCACAAAAAAGTAATTAGCTCGCAGCACGTAGCACGAGCATTGCTTAAGGTGTAGCTTTGTGATATGGGATTTCTTTTTTCTTGCTTCTTCCTTGTAATTAAATTACTGGTGATGGACATTTGCAGAAATATGGAATAGTGAATATTTTTATACTATAGATGAACAACAATGTTGGACTACCAAGTCAAAGATAAAATAGAAAAGTTTAATACCTAGTACTATAAAGTATTTACAAGACCTAAAATTACTACGAGTAGCAATTCCAGACATTCAAAAATTCAACTGCTTCATTCCTGCAGTTGTTTTTGTCCTTGCATTCATTATCCCTTGATAATATTGCATCCAACTGCCTGTGGTTTCTCTTTGTTAAGCTCATTTGGAGCTGCCTCTGAAACCGAACATGTATTAAGAAATAAAAGAACATAAGAAATACAGAACTTCTCTTTCCATTTTTACATCCTCAGAGCTGTCCTCTTTAGTCAGCTTAGGCAGAGGAAAGCTACATTTCTTTCAAGATGTGTACTTTATTCCTACATATAGTGCTGTGTTGTTGGCTTTGGAAAAATATCTTCCAATTATATGATCTAACCCCTTCTGTTGGTTATACTGTTATGCTTCATTCCTTCACTGTACAGGCACAAATGTGAAATGACTGCTACCAAAGCATTTTTTCTTCTTGTTCATCTTGAATTTTGGAGAAACAAAGCAATGAGGGGTGAGATTCTAGCATTAAGGCTGAATTTCCCTATCCAATCCTTATCACATCAGAATAAAGATTAAGCTTCTCATCTCTTCCTGAGCTATTTATGCTCTTTTGGAAGATCTAAACTGATACATTTCACACATATTTTATTCAGAATCAGTTTTCTTTTCAAATGCTTGTAGTATTTTTTTTCCCCTGACATGGTTTGGAATTCTTTTGAATATCCTTTTATCTCTTACTTCATATCTTACATGGAAAAACTCTTGATCTATTTCAGGGCTATTCTAGGACAATAGCATTGCTGAGAGAGAAGAATGAGTTTCTAAGGAGCTCATTCATTTTTCTATAGTGGTACATATGAATATATACCAATATTAAATGCATGTATACATAGGATATATATACTTATGTGTATACTTAAGTGCATTGATGGATACTGGTATACACATGTACATGTGCATGCATATATATATTAATTATATGGTTTGTAATTTAGATATATTTTAAAATAAAACTGAATTTTTTTTATAGATTACTTTGTTGTTCCTACAGATAGACCCAAACATGCATGTATGGATACATATTTATGAATAGAAACCCTAGGCTGAAAATTCTGCATGTTATCTGAAATACAGTAACATCTACTCACGTATTTTCTTCATCCACTTGAGATTTAGCTAAGTAATTCTTAGAGTATAATTATTTTTCATCTATTTTATAGAAAAATACAACTGATTAGTCTAATGCTCTATTGAAGCCCACTTCAACCCTTCAGTTAGCTTGGCTAATGTTATCTGAAATACAGTTTGAACAGTTACATGCATAGTACTGAAAATTGGATTAAATTTGAGTAAAATTTAAGTAACTGCACAATCATTGAAGAAGTTATTAAAAGAAAATATGGTGATGCAGGCTATGAATCCAGGAACCAAAAGGATATATTATGGGCAGTTGATATTCGAGGTAAAATATGTGCTGAATCCATTCTAATAACAAGGGAAGTCTTCATCCATTACACATGAGTAAACAGAAAAAGGTCAAGTACAGCTTGGATGAACATTTCAGATGTATCAAACTCTAAACAAACTCTCCTTTCATCTTCTTGATCCAAATTCCTTTGCCAAATTACAAATAATAATAATTCTTCTAGCAAAAAAAAAAAAAAAAACCAAACCCAAACCAAAACCATATTAATCTATAGTATTGTTCAACACAAGAGAATACCTGGACTTACCCCAAAAAATTAAACTTAGCAAAGACTAATGCAAATACTAAATATATTTTCCATGTGTATTCTGTGTAGTACTGCATAGTACTGCAAAGTACTTCCAAACATAAAACACATAACAGCCAGACATTTTTATTTAGAGTACAGTTATTCAAAAGCAGACAGAGAAGCAGTTCCTGAATGACCTATATATTGTGCCTACCTGTCCTGGTTTGAGGTGAAGCAGAGCCAAATTTGTTTGGAGAGACATGCTCTTGCTTATACTTGTTGCTGTGGCAACCAGAGTCAGCTGACTTAGCTGTCTACCCTGTGGAGGGAGGAGTGGACAGGACAGGTGACCAACACTGACCAATAGGGTATTCTATCCTATCTGCCATGCTCAGTATAAAAGCTGAGGGATCAAAACATTCCTCTCTTCTTTAATGTCTAGTTTCTTCAATGCTTCTCTTTAACAAGTGATATCTAAGGAATACTTTGTCTGCTTCTGATCACATTCAGTGTGTTCCAGAATCCAGGTCTCATCCACCACTGCCAGTCTGGAACTTCCCCAGTGCCTGTTGGTGACATCTCCCTGGGAGCTTGAGATGTGTTTGTATATATGACTATGTGTAACATCTGTTTCATTATTTCCTTTTTGTTTTATTATTAATATCTCATTGAAGTAGTGACTTTTTTTTCTAAACTCATAAATCTCTTTATTTTTGTTCTTCTTCACCTTGGAGCAAGAGGTGGGGGAGAGCATCTGTTGTCTTGTCATTGGACAATCTGGACCAAGCCATGGCACCACACATGCAATGAGAACATCATGAAGTTCACCAGGACCCAGTGTAAGGTCCTGCATATGGGTTGGGGCAATCCCCAGCATCAGTACAGGCTGGCAAAAGAATGGATTGAGAGCAGACCCGTGGAGAAGGATTTGGGATGCTGGTGAATGAAAACTTGCATTTGAGATGGTATGGTGTACTTGCAGCTCAGAAAGGTAATTTCATCCTGGGATGCATCAAAAGAAGCATGGCTCTCTTGTGAGTGTCAAGCTCTGGGATCCCCAGTACAAGAAAGACATGGACCTGTTTGAAATGTTTCAGAAGAAGGACATGTAAAAGATAAGAGGGCTGGAACATCTCACTTCTGAAGAAAGACTATTTACTTTCATGTTAGAAGAAAACAAGTGCAGTGATCATTCAAAAGATACATTTTTAAAATGTTTTTATTTAGGAAGACAACTGATGTCTGCAAAGAGGGAAACTTCATATTTTTCTTTTCCTTCTCAAAGTAGCAACATTTCAAAAATAGTGGTTTCACTTGTGATTCAATCCCTATTCTCTTTTTTGTGTTCATGCACACAAACTGAGTTCCCCTAGTCTATATGGGTCTATTCCAATGCTTGATACACAGCACCTCAGTGTTCTTAAGCTGCTATTTAGTGGCTTTTTTTTTTTTTAATCACAGTTAGTTAAGTTTTCAATGTTTTGTAAAATGCTTAAGTATTTTGGAGTGTTGTATTCATTAGGCCACAACTGTCACTGAACATGTCAGAGAATCGGCTTCTGTTTCCCATTCTGAACAAGTGAGCACTTGAGCATTTAACATAAACTATAGCAACAAATATTAAGTGACACAGCCTCACTGCATACTATCTAATCAATGGTAAGAATACTCACCTTCGAAAGAACTAATTACCAGGAAACTCAATTCTTTGTTTTTAATCATTTAAAGAAGAATTTTACCCATATCTTCTACTTTCCTGTGGGATAAGCTTCACCATGAAAATGTGAGCAAAATTAATATCTACTTTGCAGTCCTGAAATATCTTCTCTTATATTTTGGTGCTTCTGGAAATTCTTAGACTTTAAGCAAGTCAGTTCAGAAATTCCTTCATCTGTCATTCCTCCAACCAACAGTAATGAGAAGAAAATATTCACTTTGGTAATAAAAAGCAAAATGCATAGAATATCCTAAAAACAAAAGGAAATTCATAAGAGCAAAAAAATCTTGTGTGATCATATTGAAAATTAGAAAATGAAGAAAAGTAATTCAATTTCTCTCTTAATTTTGTATCTGAATGTTATATCCTGGTACATCAGAAATGTCAAAGAGAAAGAAATAATTCCTTTCCTTGCAGCACTGCCACTAGAGTGGAACAGATTCCGATTTGTGTGTGGTAAATTCACTAAACGTAACATTAACAAAAATTCCACCAATGACAAACTGGCAAAAAAGTCAGGTGATAAGAGATATCCATTGGTTTGATACAAAGAGAAGAGTTCCACAGAATTTTACCTAAGAGCCTTAAAAAGTTTAAAATAGATTTATATACTGTTAGATGCCTATTATGTGCTAGCTATATGCTGATTAAATATAGTGAAGATAAAGTACTTGTGTAGATCAGTGTTCTTCAAATACGGTTTAAAGCATGCCAGGACACCTTCAGGTGTATGCCATGTAATCCATTATCTTCCATAGTGCACACCTGAATTCAAAGTCAGAATTTGTTGAAATGTTTTTAATAACAATAGTAGTACTATACAGCATGATTCAAGGGGATGATATTAAAATTATATCCAAGTTGACCTGCAGGGTTGGAAGGCATTAGTGAAGAAACAATGTCCACATTTTAAAAGGTCATGTTCACTCATTCATCAACAAATACTTACAGAACCACACACACACTGAATTTTGACATTTTTGGGGATTTTTGTGTTGGTTGTGGGGTTTTTTTGTTTTTTATTTTATGTTTTTCCATTGTCAGGCTATTATATGTGGCATATCTCAAGATGAACAGGTTTTATTTGCCAGGATGATATCAGTTATGTGTTTTTTATGAACAATTTCCTCTCTGCAGAGCAACAAATTAACCACAGTTAAGTCACATCAAGATGTTTAAAACCTGAAAATGTTTTCTGGATCTTTGGGTTCATATGTGTTTCTCTGAAAACTATAGGGACACTATCTGTAATGTCATATTTCTGTGCCTCGTTATCTTTGTTTCCTTCCTCTGGGAAGCAGAGATACTTCGGTGAAAAATTGATGTTCGTGTTCAGCATCTGCCTGATACTGGAGGGAAAAAAAGACATTTTATTCCCATAGAATCAAGACTATATTTGAGCAGTTCAGTATTCATAAATATATGCAGTTTTTATTTATACTAAGAGCAAAAAATTACTAACAATGCCCTGCTATGTAAAAGGGTTTGGATGAAAACATGAAGGATGGTATGACTATAGCAGCATAGCAAGCTGAAATCAGTTCAGGAGACTCCTGGAGTGTGTTGAGGATAATTTCTTAATCCAGGTGATAGATGGCCCAATTAGAGGAGAAGAATTACTAGATTTATGGTTTACCAGCACAGATTAACTAATTAGAAAAGTCAAGGTTGGTGTCAACCTGTTCTGTAATGAACATGTCCTGGTGGAATTCAGTCTTGAAGGACATGGGGCAGGTGAAGAGTAGAATCAGTACCTTGAATTTTAGGTAAAGGAGCTTTTATTTTTTTTAAGGAATTAGTGGCTGGGACCCCCTGAGAAACTACCCTCAATGGTAAAGGAGCAGAACAGCTGACACCTCTTTCAGGACATCTTTTTTAGAGCCTGGGAACTCTTGATTAAAAGAGAAAAATAGTCAGGGAAGGCAGAAGACCAGTATGGTTGAGTAAGGACCTTCCTGTCAAAAGTGTAAGAAGGAAATGCACAGTAGAACCAGAGATAAGTATACAAGGAAGAATACTGGAACACATCCCAGGTGTGTAAGAATGGGATCAGGAAAGCTAAGGCATAGTTGGAGCTGAATTTGTCAAGGAATGTAAAGAATTATAAGATGGGTTTCTACAGGATCATTGCTCAGAAGAGGTAAATATACTCTCCTGGTCTATAAAACGGGCAAACTAAGAAAAACTAACATGGAGAAGACTGAGGTACTTAATGATGTTTTCCCTTCATTGTTCACTGGAAATCACACTTCCCGCATCTGTCAAGTCCTGAACCTCAAGGCAGGGACTGGGGAACAAAGACCTTCCCATTGTAGGAAAATCATAGAATTGCCTAAATTGGAAGGGACCTTTCAGATCATCTAGTCCAACCTGATCTGAGAAGAACAGATTTGAGACCACATGAGGAACCTGAACATACACAATACCATGGGACCTAATAAGACCCGGTGTCCTGAGGGAAATGGCAGATGTAGTAACTAAGCCACTTTTCATCATGTTTAAAAAGCCATGGCAATCAGGGAAAACCCTGAGCGACTGAAGGAAAGGCAATATCACACTGTTATGATTTGAGAAAACCCATAAGTATTTATTGTCTTTTAGACAATTATTCTATCACTCAGTGAACCCTCCCCACCTGGAAAGGGGATTCAGGGAACACAAATGAACTTGAGGGTTGAAATATAAGTAGATTTAATAGGCTAAGACTAAATAAGTAACAATAATACTAAAGAACCCAAGTGATCCTGATAATGATATAATATATGCAAGAGTGGTATTCAGCCAATTATATCAGTAGGAAGCTGTGCACTCCCAGCAGTGGACAGTCGGACACTGTGAGCGCAATGGCTTTGGGAGGAAAGGAAGACCTCAGGGGTCTATCACCGGGGCAAGAAGTTCTCTGGACCACCACCATCAAGTGAGAGAACTATGCAGAGAACTTTTCTAATTTACATTGAATGTGATGTTCTTGATATCAAATAATCCTGTTGGCCAGCCTGGGTCAAATGCCCAGGCCTTGCTCCTCCTCACTCCTGTACCTGGCAAGGCTCAAAGAGGGTAATAAGGCATTTGAAAGCAAGGGTAACAAGGCTTTTGAAAAGGATAATAAGGAGGACCCTGGGAGCTATCAACCAGTCAACCTCACTTCTGGGCCTGGTAAGATCATGGAACAGATCCTCCTGGAAAACATGTCAAAACATATGGAAGACAAGGAGACAATGTCAACATGGCTTCACCAAGGACAAGTCATGTCTGATTAATAAAGTGGCCTTCTATATTGGAGTAATTGCACTAGTGGACAAGGGAAGAGCAGCTGATATCCTCTACCTGGACTTGTGTAAGGCTTTGATACTTTGATATGGTCCCCCGCAACATTTTTGCCTCGAAATTAACAAGGTATGGGTTTGATGGATAGACTATTAGATGGATAAGGAACTGGCTGCATGGCTGCATCCTAAGAGTTACTGTCAATTGCTTAATATCCAAGTAGAAACCAGTAAGCAGTGTTGTACCTCAAGGGTCCATATTGGGCCCATAACTATTTAATGTCTTAATCAGTGACACAGACAGTGGGATTGAGTGCACCTTCAGCTAGTTGGCAGAAGGCACCAAGCTGACTGCTGCAGATGATAACTAGAGAGAACGTATGCCATCCAGAAGCACCGTGATAGGCTGGCTTGAGATGTAAGCCTGTGATAACTTAATGAAGTTCAAGGCGGCTAAGTGTAAGGTCCTGCATGTGGGTTGAGGCAATCCCCTGTATCAATACAGACTGGAGGATGAATGAATTGAAAACATCCTTGTAGGGAAGGACTTGGGGATGCTGGTGGCTGAAAAGTTGCACTTGACACAGTAACGTGTACAGACCTTACTAGGGCCTTTCCATATATAAAGAGGGCTTATAAGAAAGATGGAGAGAGACTTTTTTATGAGGGCCTGTAGTGAAAGGACAAGAGGCAATGGTTTTAAACTGAAATAAGGTAGGTTTAGATTGTACATAAGAAATTTTTTGCAATTTTTTGCAACTAGAATATGTTGCCTAGAGAAGTTATGGAAACCCTGTCCCTGGAAGTGTCCAAGGCCAGGTTGTATGGGGATATGAGCATCCTGTTCTTGTGAAAGATGTCCTTACCCATGACAGGTAGGTTGGACTAGATGATATCTGTATGTCCCTTCCAACACAAACTATTTTATGATTCTTTGAATATTGCATTTAATTGTGCCTGTTAGGGGTCATAATCTATTACTAAAGAATCTGAGAATGGTAATCAGATACTGACAAATCAGACAACTGTGTTGTACATCTTGTTAGTGATACCAAAAAATATATACACTGAAATATTGTGGGACAAAGGTATAGAAATATATAATTTTATGCCACAAAGAAATAGTATGCATTTCAGCTGAAGTTAACAAATGGTGTTTATGTCCCTAACTAACTGTAGCCATCTGGGTAAACTTATAAGTTAGGTTTTTAATTTTAGTCTATTCTTTCTCTGTAATCAGTGGGGACCACTCATCCATCTCTTTTAAAATAGGTGTTCAGTGTAAACTGGATGAATAACTTTTACTATGAACTAAAGAGTAAGCCTAGGTGATAATAGTCACATAGTTTTTTTCACAAGCTAAATGAATACAACACAACAGAGAGAAATACTTTGCTGGAGTGAAGATCTAGGTAAAGTATTATTTATTGCTATCTCATATAGCTGTTAAACAGACTACATTAATGCACTTTGATTCAGGGTATGATCAAACCAAGTGAGTTAAGGTAAATAATAGAAAAGGGAGCACTTGTGGCATGAATTTTATTTTTTCAAATCATTGTGAAGAAAAAAAGGAAAAGATTTCTCATGCACCATATGTATTTTCTTAATTTCTCTAGATATTGAAGCCAAAGGATTATCAAATACAAATTCTTCTTAGGTCTTCTTGGGTAGGATGAAATATTTAAAGCAAGTCAGTGCCTCTAAACTGATGAGCAAATTATTCACTTACTCTACTGAGTATATTTTAAGGTATGTGTTTTAATATCCTTGATAGCCTTAAACTATCCTAACCTATTCATAAAAATACAGGTTTAAAAAATAACTGCAGATATGAACAGCTCTTGTGATAGTGCATTCCGCATGTCAAAGCTAAAGACAAGTTTTCTGCCATTGAACTAGTAACCTTTTAATATGACCAAGTAACTAGTGAATTTTCTGCCCTATATGTCTTGAGATTTCATTTGAGTCTTACAAAATACTCTGACTCTGACCTTTTCATGCAAGATAAGTAAAATGTGGTGACATTATCAAAATCTGTATTTTATTACTTTTTTATTCATCACTTCTTCACTGTGTATAAAAAATTGTCATCTTTTTTCTTCAACTGAAATAATATATTGTTATATAAGACACTTCAAACATTTATTTAGACTCTACAGGGCATGTTAGTGCAGAAAATAATGTTTTAAATATTTTTTCAACTGTTCTATATTTCTATTTCTCTAATATCAACACAAAGTTCCCAAGTAACTAAGTTTACTATGCAGAATTTTTTTTCCTGAACGTTATGTATTAATTGTCAGAGCTACTAAAAGTAGGCAAATCTCACTAATTTAAGATTTTACCCTATAAATATCATATAAGATATGTAAAACAATACCTTAGTACTACGACTGTGCTCTTGTCTGTTCCAGTCCTGTTGTACTTACCCCCCTTCCCTTGGATACAGAAAGAAATACAAGGAAGTTACAGGGATTAATTAATTTTGTTGTTTAATACCAAGATTAGACAGTCTACATATCACAATCATTGTTTCATTCATGTTGACCATGAAATCTTGTATGAAAGAACATGAATGAGAGATCATTGGAATATTTCAGTGAAGTTAAGAACAGAACATAAATACTACCATGACAATCATACTGTTTTTCTCAGTCTTATTTTCACTCTTTCACTCTAATTCTGTCAAATTTGAGCTTAAATTTAATTGTTTACTCTTCATAGACAAAAAATAAATACAGTTGTTATTTTTAATTTATGAAGGAATGTTTTTTTATAAATCTCATTTCAGTTATATAGGAGATTTAAAAAAAATCAAGGTAATTTAGCTAAAAATCATGAAAATTCCTATTCATACAAAAAGTACAGAAAATGATCTTATAATTATTACACTGTTCTTCAATTCTGTATTATTTTTAGTCTCATAGATCATTTATCTGGTCAATCACACTGATATTTGGCGCTTGCACAGTTATTTTACAGTCATGGGTTTCAGCTGCATTAATCTTTGAATGTTAAAATTCTCGAGATATTTCTTATTTTGTGAAAACTGTATCTACATAACAGTTAGCTTTGTTTATTCATCATACTGTATTCCTTACATATATGCCAGTGTTTGGTATAGAGAACTCATTCATTTCATTGTTCTAGAACATTGAAAAAATATCTTGCCATCTGAATTATTTTCTTATTTCTAACATTCTTATTTCTCCTATTTCTCTTTCTACTTTCTAAAGATAGGGCCGCTACTTTTCTTTTCAGAGTGACATGATCTGAAAATAAAGCTAAAGGTCTGAAGATAAAAATTGTAATTTACACAAGCATTAGGAAGTAACATAGCAGTCTTTGACCTTTGAATTACATATAGGTTTGGGGTGATAGAGAATATGATAGCTAAAATTATAAACAGTTGAACATTTAAATTTTGAATAGAAATTCTTAAGCACCGTTTTTTCATTAAAATATCTTTTTTTCTGCTTTTAGAAATCTACCCTGTGCCACCCTGTGCAAGTGTGCGTAGAAGAAATACAGTCTCAAAATTCTGTTTTCTAAGCAGTCTGAAAACATTGAAAGGCTGGGGTGTTTTTGGTATAGGGGGATTGTTTTTAACTCACAGGCTTGCTATAATATGCTTAATACATTCCTGTGAATTGCTCAGGATCATGCTCAGTTACAGTGGGCGTTTGGTTACCTGCAAGGATGGAGATTCCACTACCTCTCTGGGAAACCTAGGTTAGGAATCAGTCACCCTCACAGTAAAGAAGAGTTTCCAGATGTTTGCAGGGAATCTCCTCTGTTTCAGTTTGTGCCCATTGCCTCTGGTCTGTCACTGGGCATCACTGGAAAGAGCCTGGCTTTGTCTTCTTCACCCCCTTCTTCCAGCACCCCTCCAAGAAATTTATATACAATGATATGACCTGTCCCCATCAAGCCTTCCCCTCTCCAGACTAAACAATCACAGCTCTCTCAACCTTTCCTCATGTGATAGATGTTCGAATCCTTAATCATATTGTGACCCTAATTTCAGAGACTTTCTGTGGACTCATTCTAGCAAAATACTACTGTAGATTTTTTTTTTTTTCCTATTTCCTTTCTTTAGTGGGTCTTCAATTAATTTCCTTGGTGCTTAATCCTTTCAGGTTTTTTCAATGGCCATGTAATTTGTTATCTCATCTTACTTTGGTCAGTTAGTCACTTACTCAGTTTGTAATACAAAGGAATAGCTGTCAGTCAGTACTTTCTGAAATGTGACCAAGCTCAAAATGCTTATACTTATAAAACAAATTTCCAAAATTCAATAAGAAAGAGATTAAAACAAAAAGGCATAGAAGACTACTATATAAATAGAAAGAAAGAGTTGACTATGGAGATTTTTTAAACTTTATATTTTTTCAGCTATGGAAATTTTTTCTTTTTTTTCAAAAAGATGCTTTTTTATTAACATTTCTCAAGACCAGGATGTCTTTTAAAGAAAGCTTCTTAAAATCCCTGGGAACTTGAAGCTTTTAAGCACTATATTTTGTATACAGTAAACAAGTTATTAAAAATTACTCTAATTAAAAAATTAAAATTTTCTGTAGTTAATCTGAATTTACATGAGAAAGTCTGTCTATCACCAAGATAAATTATTTTCTTTGAAATGTGTAACTGTAAAATATTTCATGAAAGTAAATGGGTTTTGCCATGGAAAAATTAGGAACTAATTACTAATGATAAATCAGAAGATATAGTTCATGCACTTGGACAGTCTCATTGGATAGTAATTTGAATATTAACTTTGGGGCATTTCAGCTTCATTCTGACAAGACGGCAGCAGCAGTACCTTAAAGGCAACTGTGAAGGCAGACATCAATGATTTAGAACATATAAGATTTTCTTATTCCTGAATTCATATCGTACTGAATTTTAATTGCTTGGTGCTGCAGTTAGAAGAAATTATGACCTAAATCAATTAGTTGCACGAGTTATGACTAGGCAGTATTTTTTGTTTTGCTTCCTTTTTCCCCTCAATATGTAAATGACTGTTACTTTAAGTTGCACTAGGTTTGAAATTTTCATTGGTTTTTTCCCTTCTTATGCATATAACAGCATACATTGTGTTAAACTTTCCTTTACATTGACTTACTGAAAATCAGGAGCAAAGCTATTTAACATTATATAAAATGGCACTTTCTTACAGAGAGGACTATGATAATTCAGAAAATGGTAAAGGCTGTTGAACATAAGTTTCCTTTGATTTTTCCTCTCTTTTCCTAGTAGGAATATGGTCTCTGTTTTTATTTCTCTGCCTTCAGCAATATTTCCGGCAATCCCATGTTGTCTGAAAGTCCTTATAAACTTCATGCAAATATCTACGTGGACAGTTCTTGAAAGCAAAACTACTTAACAAAGTGAGCTTTTATCAAAGCATTAAACTGTTAATAAATGAAGAATGTTTATCCTCAGAAAAGCTTCAAAGAGTGTTTTGATGAAGATGAGCTTTCTTTCTCTCTTGCAGCTGTCCTTGCTTGCTGAGGGGAGCTGGCAGACCAGATCAGGCTTGCTGCCAGAGAAGAACAAGTAGGAGGAGGTGGGCAAGGTTTCAGTGCAGGTGTTCCTTTAGAACTTGCTCTTTGATTACATCCTAAACTGTCTGTATCTGTGAAAGTGAGGCTGCTTTGTTCTTTTATGTATGCCCTATGTTATTTTTAAACATGATAAAACTCCCAGAAAACATTTGCACTTTTTCAGATCACTATTTAGAAAACAAAATCAAAGCAAAAAAAAGACACTGACCAGCAATAACCTATAATAGAATCATATTCATTTTCTATCTTTTCAGTCATGCTGCTGAGGTCATTCTCTTCTATAATTCATAAATGATAATACTGAATGAGGAGATCCATCTCTAACCATAGCTAAATAAAGATGCAAAGAAAGACATACATTTTTAAAGAAGAATTTCTCATAGAAGAGCTTAATATGTTTAAGTTATGCATTGGTAGAGCTTTTCAACACTTGGGTGTTTCTACCTTCAAACAGAAGCTGAGTGTTGCTTTCGGTATCTGCTCTTTAAGATTGTGTTGTAAATATAGATCCTGAATTGAAAAAAAACCTTCCTCTCTCTTTTTTTCTTTCCTTTTTGTTTGTGATGGTGGTGGTGCTATTTACTTTGCTGGTGATTAACGTTTTGGGCCCTTACGGTATTTCAATCTGGTTGAAATCCTAAGGCAAACTTTTGGGAAAAAAAAATCTTTCAAGCCTGAATACTGGTCATTCTCTTAATTATTCAATAGATTTCATAGAAACAAGGCAAGGACAACATGGCCTGACTATACCACATATAAGGACTTTTCAGTCACATCTTAATGGTCAATAAACCACATAAACCAGATCCCAATATGCACATAAAATATTATGTTATATTAGACATTTTGTATCTGCATATTTAGAAATACTGAACATCATCACAAAAAGTACAAAATACAATCCAGAATACAGTACCAAGAGGATTACAACCATTTCAGTATGCATCTGGGCGAGCAATTTTCTACCTCTGTTTTCTCATTGCAGTGCCAAACTAGTTGAAAGTAAGCAGCAACTGGTCATGCCCCTTTAGCTGCATATTGCTCTGCTATGATAAGATACCTGGGAGGCATAAAATAGGTATTTGCTTTTCTTCTAGCTTTTTTTGTTTTGAGTAGTGGCAGAAAAAAACATACTGGTAATACAGAAAAAAAAATATTTGAGTATTTATGCTACTTGAAAGTACCTTTTTTTTCACTATTGCAAAATCATAAAGCTAAGGAGAAAATCATGTTGGAAGACATATGTCTTTTTTTTTTTTCCTTGAAAAAAATATTCTGTCCAACATGGTTCATTCCATTCTTCCTGGCAATAAATATTGAGCTTAATATACTTGGAATAAAACCAAAAGACATGAAAGATTAGAAAGTCGAAAGCAAAAGCTCTTGTTTTTCAAGTAACATATGGGAACAAGTTCAACATCTAACTCAGCATCAAGAGGCTTAATACTGCATTTCCCAGTGTCTAAGAGTATATCCTAACTTGAGGTTGTCTGGACATAAGGATTTTTACTCTTCTACATTGTATAGAAGACCAAGCAGTCTTTACATAGGGAATGAAAGCCAGATGTCACAACCTTAGGGCAGTAACCTAACAACTAAGGCTCTAATTCTGTTTTCTAGAAGCTGGGAGAAGGTGCATGTTACAATGTCTTATACCCTTCTTAAAATTATGTGAGCAGACATCAGAGAACAAAAAGTCCCTTTTGATATATCTCATATGACCCATGTATTACACTAAAGAACAGATTTCTCTCTTAGTGACCAATTAAATATTCCCAAAAAAAGCAAAACTGTTGTAATAGAAGAGACTGAAAGACCTCATCCTTAAAATACTGTATGTGCCCCTAGAAAGGACGTCCAACAGGACTTCATTTGTGGTCTCTACCCAATGAATCGTTTACTATAGGAAAATGTCAATAGGAATGATTTCATCATTTCAGTCACTCTTTGAGTCACTCTTTTGATCATTTCATCACTCTTTGAGCCAGGTCCCTTTTTCCATTCACCTTAACAGGCAATCCTTTTAATCTTGAGTGCCTCTCCCCAAATCTCACATACATTATTTTTATTTCCCTTTCTTCATCTTTTATTGCCAAAAACAATTCCCTCAGATTATAATAGTTAAAAGATAGAATGAATCTATTGTCTCTAGCACATGCAAGGAAAACCAGTAAAGGTAAAAAGGACCTTCAATTCAGTGATATTTCTATACTATTTTTTTGTGTTTTTACATTAAAACATGGTCTGTAAGTTAATGTCAAAAATATAACTCTTCTTAAAAGATACTGATTGTTCTTGGAGAAAAATAGCTCTTGGAGAAAAAAGGTAAAGAAAATAAATAGAAGAGCATTGCAATAAAAATTATTTTCTGCCTTTTTCAGCAGAAGCATAGAAGACTAAAAAAAAATTCTCCTGAGAGATGTTTTGTTGTCAGAAATTCAAAGATATTTAGTTACACCCTATGCCTTTTGCATCTGTCAGCTTTAGTGACAGAGCTAAATGAGTCGATACTCTTTTTTAAAGCTGGCAAAAGGCAGCAGAGCAAGATTATGTGTTGCCATGGTCATATATTATAACTGTTTAAAAAAACAAAATCAAGGTAATTGAATAACATTCAATGCTGAAAAAAAATGCCACCAGCTGCAAATTGAAACTAGACAATTTGAGATAGGAACTGAGCATGTATTACTTAACAAGGAAGAAAACTAACTCTTAGACAAACCTATTATTGTCTTGCAGTGAATACTCCAGTACATTAAAATTTTAAATTATGACTTGATACAGAAGCCAGAGGCACTTTCTTTCCATAATCAAAATTCTGTGAATAATATTTTCCGTGTAATAAAGAACCACCTAATCTTAAAATTTTCTGGATTTTTTTGCCTAAAGAAAGACAAAGAAAACAAGTTTTTTTCCTTTGCTTCTATTTTCAATAAAAGCACATTAAAAGGTAAAAAAAAAATCCTAGATCTAACTACTTCTCATGAATTTGACAAGGAATACTTGCTCTTGTTTTAAGCCAGAAATCCAGGAATTACAACCATTGTCTTGAAATTCAAAGAGCTAATCCGATAGGAAGTGGCTTTGAATCTCAATCTTCTCAGTCAGAGATGTGCTGTTGAGTATTCTGAGGTGCGTTTCTCATTGTCAAATATAATTGACTTACAGAAAAATTTCAGTTGAAATAAACTAAGGGAAAACGTTATGCTAGCTGTAGTTCCATTTTTTTTTCAGAGTTCAGGACCCCCTATTATGTTTTGTTTTCTTAATGAAAGAAAACATGAATCTGTGGGAAAAGATAAGATGAAAAATACCTTTTCATTATTGTTTAAATATACTTGAAAGGCTAGGCTTAACTGCAATGAAATGAAGGAAGAGTTGGTAGCACAATAATTCCACTGCTCACCAGCAGGTTGGCAGACAAAACAAGGAGAAATGGGAAACACAGGAGAGACCTCTGTTCTCTTAAAATCTATGGCCTTGTCTACATGTTATGAGCATCAGGAAGAGAGAAATATAAAATAAATAAATAAAATCCCAGACACCCAAGAATGTATAAGATTCCCAAGTCATGAGATGTAGAAAATAACATTTATATATTATAGACTGGGATATGCAATGTACATATTTACAGACTTTTCTTTAAGCATCACAACAGCCTTTTAAAGGAGATAAATGAATAACAGCTTAGTTAAAATTTCCACTTTTCCTGCTTTGACTTCTCACCTCAAGCTTGGCCAATAAAGACCCTGGTGGGTAGCCTTTTAGAGAGTATTTGAGCACAAAAGTAATATGTCTCAGAGAAAACTCAGCAGGAGGTGAATAACGTTCAGAAGCAAGGAAGTAGGGTAGCAGTAATAGCAGGATGGTGGATTGCTCCATTAATAAAATGTCTTACCTAAAACCTTAAATTCAGATATTACATGTTGAAGAAGTCATGTTTTATGACTAGATTTTTTGACAGGATACCTATATAGATATTTTTTTCAAAAGTCTAGTGAGTAAAGAAAGGAAGCTTAAAAATATATAATTTCACTTCCAGGCTGTGTAATCATGACAAGACCACTAAGTTATTTCTTCTCTTCTCATCTCACCTCTTGCAATGCCTTTGAGCACACACTTCATTAAGATCTTAAAAATGTTTATATAGAGATAAAAGGAAAAATTTCTGTAGACGTGTTAGTGTCCTGAGGAAGAATATATTACTTCCTCTGCTCTGTTGCCTATAACCTGGTTGACAATTAGCTATGACCATTTTGTTTTTGAGTTCACCACAGTACAGTGGCTGGTTTTGCAGTGTCCAGAGCAGTGCAGAGATAGCAGTATTGTGTCCATGGACTTCTTTAATAGTGCTCTCCTTGCTCACAAGGGTTTATATCCAAAAAATGTCTCTAGATCTTTGCTTTTTATTTATATACTGAATGGCTGACTTCACAGATGGGAAGTCCTAACTGATCTGAATTACAATCTAAAAGCACCCTACAAGGTTCTAAAACAAAATCATTTGATTGTTCATGTCTTGTGAGCTGACACCGTGACTAACTTTTCATTTCCAGTATTCCCTTATCCATTGTATAATTTCCAGTTTCCAGTATAAAACCTTGCAATACAACAGAAGATTGCATAGCATCTAGATGAGGTACAGATATCCTAAGAAATGCATTGCTACATTTTAAATTATTAGTTCAAACTATTTTATTTGTTTAAGCAGGCACAAAGAAAATAAATGCCATAGAAGCAATCTGCACAGCTGTATGATTAGCAGCCAGGAGTAGACGTCTATTAAACTCAAAATAATTAATTAAGAGGATAAAATTCTAAGCTTACCAAGTAAAATTATCTCCACTTTCCCTCCCTCTGTGCACATGGACTGCATAAGATCTAGAAATCCGTGTCATTTAAGTCCTAATTTAACAGATTAGACAGCACCTCAGTGGTGCTTATACTTTATGTTAATTGTGTGTTGTTAGTTAGGATGACTGAATTAGTACAGGTAAAGAAGATAAAAATATGTTATTTTTAAAAATTTTAAAAATTATTAAGCTGAAAGAGGTAACATAAATCCAAAAAAATTCCAAAAAATTCCAGAATGACTCAGTAAGGAAAGCAACAGCTGAACTTCAATTAGCAGAAGTGATCTTCTACTATAATATAGTAATATATTTATTCCTTTCATCTCTAAGACATGGGAAGAATTACACACAATCCACATGCTCAATAAGCTTCTTTTGCTTGTTTGCTAACTCTTCATGGACTTTTTTTATAGTCCATATATAATATGGACTATTAATTTATATTCCTATTTTTTTCTGCACCTGAGAGCCTTCTGACTTTTTATTAGAAGTCTGTATCCTTGCTGAAATAGAGAGTCTGACTTTTTCCAGAAGAAAATAGGAAATCAATACATAAATATCTATTCCTTTCTCTTTTCTATTTGACAGAAAAAAATTAAAATGTGAACAGTTAGCATTGCCGTTTGAATGGAACCCTTAGCAATGCAGTCTGCTGAAGAAGAGACATTATGTATCTTTGATTAATTCAGAATGTTACTGATATTTTAAGTGCACATAATGGATATATTTCCCCATAAAAAGACCATATGACACCTTCAAATCCTGTATTTTTGTCTTTTGGTACATATTTCTAAGTGTCATCAATTTAGCAAAAAGCATAAACAATCTTATGAGCTTTCTGTCTGTCTTCCCAACTGAAAAGAAGGAACTAATCTTTACAGTATTAAATCATCCACTATGATTAGCTTCTGAATGATATAAATACATGTCCTGGTTTGGTCCCCTTAAATGGAATTTTAATTCATTCCCTTAGTTTGTTCACACCTGAAACTTTTAAAGAAAAAATGCATTGAAATATATATTTGGTTTGTTCTATATAGGTCAGCTGTGTTAGTGTCTAGGCTGATATCCCTCACTCCTGACTTGAAAACTGGTGTAATGGGACAGAATTGATGGTTTCTTTTCTGATGGATTTCAGTGTTGTTCACGTGTTGCCCACATTCTATATCCAGGGAGACAGATAACGAAGAAGGTTTTTGTGGAGAACCAAAGCTGAGAGGACTTATCTGATTTCACCTGGCTTCTGTGAGTCTTCTCAGCTCACTCATACCCAGCAGTAAGCTCTCTGTAGACACCTGGTTTCAGATGGTTCAGGGATAAGCTGAGAGACAGTTTTTCCTGGTCCAGTGCTTTCCCTGACTTATGACAGTGAATGGCTCATCATCTTCCTGTGATTGCTCACATCTTTATGTAGAATAAACAAGCAAAATGTTTCATCACAGGCAATAGTTGTTCTTGATTCTTGCTGAAAATAAAATGCATGCCATTTGATGCAACATTTTTTTTACCATGATTAAAGGAACCAAAGAAATGTCTTCACATGGACATTGTCCACTCTCTGTTACTCCTCACATGAAAACATGTCCAAGAAAATTCTATTTCTTTCCAGTCTGTACTGCAAGTCTGAGCATAGGTACTGTTGAGGTCAGGTTGTAGTCAGGACCTCTAAGTGTCAGCTGAGGAGCAGTGAGTAGTCTAGAACATGATCCTAGAGAAAAACAGTAGATGTTGGAAAGGAAAATGGGAAGGTGTCAGCTCTTCCTACTGATATTCAGATGGATAGAGCCAGAGGGGATAGGTGTTGAGGAGGTACATATCTTATCTGGCATGTCAAGATAAGGTGAACTGCTGTCAGCAATAGGAAAGAATACTAGCCCAGAAGTTTAATCTTCATGTAGTCATATCCTTTTTGCTGTGAGGTGATAGTGAACAATAGAAGTTACTGAATAATTCACATGTGAATGTCTCTGAGGTCTGTGGGTGAGGCAGTTCAGGATATGTGAATTTCTCTTGTAACCTTAAGCTATGACCTAACAGCATAGCATATATGAGACTATTTAAGCAGAAAACAGTGAGGAGGCAGTGTAATATCTTGTATTGCACTCAGAGATACAGAGAAAACAAGTGTAGACTGATTGTGTTAAACAATTATTTTGAGAAATGCTGCTGCATAAATAGCTGTGCAAGCAGGCTAGATTTGGTTGCCTCCACATAGGCTCCGATGCTACTTAGGAGACCTTGAATATCCAAAGTGCCCATATGGAACAGGAAGATGTAGCACTCATGGAAGACACAGGTTCTCCTGAAATGAAAGTGGGTGCCTATATGCAAGGGAACTAAATCTTGCCTTGTATTCTGAAGTGAAAACTATCCATGGGAAAAAACAGAAATCAAATCCCTTCTTTAGGTGATTCTTTTGGAATTAGATTTACTTATCAACAGTTTGTTATGATGACTTCAGTGTTGGTTTTTGTTGGTGGTCATTTCTGTCTTCCCTTCTGTAAACTGCTTCCAGAAGATTCTCAGACTGAAATAGTCCAGCATTTCCAGTAATGGACTATGAATAGTTGCTTAGGTCATGCTTAGGTTCATTGTAACCCAGCCTCCTTCAGTGTGCAAGCACAGACATAGTCTCAAAATAATGCTAATTATATATATATTATATAATGCTAATACTGCAGTATTAGTTCTGGTTTTTACCACTCCCTCTTCTATTTGCTTTATTCATAAAGTGTTCTGTCCTAAAATCTACTCTGGAGTTAAAGTAAGTTTGTGAGGTTGTCCACATAAATGACTTTTTTTGTGCTTTCATAGAGGAGCTTAGCTTTTTCTGATGTAGTTTTTTGTCCATCTAAGTTCAGCAGTCTGTAGGTGTACAACCTAAAGCTAGGTCACTTTCTTATATGTCAAAACACAGTTAGTGCCAAAATAAACAAACCAACCTTGCCTTCCCAATCTGGTTTTGTTTCATGTTTGAATGAAACAAAAACCCAAAAAGATCTAATTCAGCAGTGACTCTCTAAATTTTTGTTAATTTCTACTCTGTAGTTGCTACCCTCATTAAACCATGTGTCACAGGACCATCACAGCCTGCCTTGATTCTGAGATGAGTAACTGAGTATGGCAAACTATGGCCAGCAACAATACAAAGAATTCAGTGCCATGAGCCTGTCAATGGAGAAGAGGTGAACAAGTGAGAGCAGAGCAATATCTGAAACTGCCAGGAAAGCGCAATGTGACCAGTCATGGCAGCATCTCCCAGCATTTGGATAATAAATCCCTACTAAGGCACATGGGAAGGACATTGTTTTGTGCCTGTTTGATAGCATATGGATGCAGAGGACCAGGGAGAAGGGCTACACATCGCTGGCCAAGTGATGCTCAGAGGCTGACCCTGAGGCTGGTGAGAACAAGAATTGCCTTCCCTCCTGTCTGGCTCCGCTGTGCCTGCTTGCTGTGCTGGGCATAGGAGAAGGGCTCAGGGAACTGTAGCTCTGTGTGTGTGCATGTATGGTTTTGTACACACTGGCAGAGCCTTTTCTAACAGTTTTCCTCACTTGGTCCAGTTAGTAAATTGAGCATAGCAGTGTACTGTTGCTTGCTCTTCTGTTTCTCCCATGACATTGTAATTCATGTATAATTTCTTAAACAACTGTATTAAAGGAAGACCATAAGCTGGTTTTGAATGCTGAATCAAGAATACTGTTGGTCAAATGCATAAACTGTAGCTTCTACTGGATTTCTACTGTAGATTACTGGAAATACTTTTACCTATATATACATATATATATATATATTAATGTGTGCTTTCAATGTCAATTGTTATGACATTAACTGCACAAGTATCTTGTGCCCATAATTTCCCATATTCCCATTATATAGAATGATAATGTTACTTATTTTCATATAGTGGTTAAGCTTGTTCCCTCAACCATAGAAGAGAAAAAACTTGGGCGTCTTTTACTTATGAGCAATTTCATATCTGCATTTTCATAACCATACTATTTTTAAGGTATGTAATTTGATTCCACAAAATACAATGAACTTTTCTCTAGATGTAATAGCAATAGCTGAAAAGAAAGCATTGTATTAACTTAAATATATATTTGAAAAATCCCGAGCAGCGTCAATTTCTGTGGTCCAAAATTTAAAAGAAGTAAAAGGTTGTTCAGCTTGGAGAAGAGAAGGCTCTGGGGAGACCTTATAACAGCCTTTCAATATCTGAAGGGAGCTTAGAGGAGAACAGGAGAGGGACTCTTTGTCAGGAACTGTAGTGAAAGGACAAAAGGGGCAATGGTTTTAAATTGGAAGAGGGGATTTTTACAGTGAGGGTGGTGAGGCACTGGGACAGGTTGCCCAGGGAAGTCGTGGATGCTCCATCCTTGGAAGTGTTCAAGGCCAGGCTGGATGGGGCTTTGAGCAACTTGGTCTAGTGGGAGGTGTCCCTGCCCATGGCAGGGAGGTTGGGACTAGATCTTTAAGGTCCCTTCCAATCCGAACCATTCTATTATTCTATGAGTCTATGATTCTGGTTCACTATAAAGGCATAGAGAATATTTTCTCTTTTTTTTTTTAGACATTCTTATGCTGAAAAGAATAATGCTAAAAATTGCTTATACTGTTGTTCGACCCTGAAACAGTGCATTTTCTAAATCTCAGTTTTAAGTAAAATTCCTGCTCAAAAGTAATCATTTAATGCACTAATATTAAAAAACCTCAACAAACTGCTTACCTGCACGCTGAGTTTAATAGATACTTTCAAATTCTTGTGAAACTTAGAAAAAACTGTTGTTTTTCAAAATTAAAATGCAGTACACCATTTAAGCTTCCTGGGAGTGCCCACAGACACATATGCTGAAAACCTTGAGCTATTTATTCTCTTACCGTATCGTTATTGATACCTAATCAATTGAAGTAAATAAAATAATGCAAAGTGAAATGTTTGTTTTATATAGAACATACACTGCTTATTTTTCTGCAGTATCTGCTTAATAGTTATTGAAATCACATGCTGTGTATTTTGAGTCTTACAAGTAAAAGATCCTAGAGGCATTTAATTTATAAATTTAATAGAAGCTATGAGCCATAATCCTTCCTTTGTTGTATTTACACTTTCTTTTATTTCTAATTAAATCTCATCACTTAATGATATTTCACTTTTTTAAACTTGTGGGCCAAGAAGCGAGCCATGACTCAAAACACAGAGATAGCTTATAGAGCAATCAAAAGCAAAAACATGTTAACAGTACTTCCACATTAGAAAGCTTCTTTCCCTCCTGAACACATATTCAGTTTCTTTTATTGTGCATTGCTGAATGGAAATTTGAACCAGGAGGTTCTCCTGGAGTTCTCCTGGAGAAAATGGAGAATCATGGCATAGACAAATGTACCCTGTACTGGCTGGATGGCCGTGCCCAGCGAGTTGTGATTAATGGAGTAAAATCTGATTGGTGGCCGGTAACCAGCGGTGTCCCTCAGGGCTCAGTTTTGGGGCCAGTCTTATTCAATATCTTTATTGATGATACAAGGGGACAATATGTCTCATCATCATATTGATGATGAGACAAGGGGATTGAATGCATCCTCAGTAAGGTTGCAGATGCAGGTGGGAGTGTTGATCTGCTTGAGGGTCGGAAGGCTTT